>VHZZ01002169.1:36370-97882 GCA_009801015.1 Silene noctiflora
ATAATCCTATTTGTGCATAAATACATATATCCTGAAATGATTTACACAATATTCATCAATCTCTACATAGGTTATCTTACAAATTCCTTACCTTATTAATAATATAATATTTCAAACTCCTTACCTTCACAATCTCTACCATAAATACAGATATTATTTTTACCGGTTTTTTTACAAGACTAATAAATGTTTTAATTAGATTTTACATCTAACTTAAATGTATTATTACTGTCATAAATTATTCTTAATAATACATAATATTAATAGTTTAAGGCAAAAATAACTGACCTAAAATGTCTTTTGAAATTTCTTTTTTACCTCTTACTAATATTATATCAGTACATTATAACATTGAATTAAAAGTACAGTTAATTTATATAAATGTCTTTTGAACTTTCTTTTTTACCTCTTACTAATATTAACATTAAATTAAAAGTACAGTTAATTTATACAAATAATTTTATTGAGTACGGCTCTTTATAAATCAAATCTAAAAATTACCGTGCTGTAGCACGGGATCTACACTAGTATATTAGTACATTATAACATTAACCAACAAGTACAGTTTATTTATGCAATTTATTTAATGAAATGTCTCTTTTTTAAAACAAAACTAAAAAATATCGTGCTATAGCACGAAATATACACTAGTGACCCATTAAACGAAAAAAAGGTAAATAGTTGAAAGATGTAAAAAACTTGATAAAATAATTCAATCAAACTCAAGTCAAAACTCAATCAACCCAAAACCTAAATCATATCTTCAAACAAATCGACACAATCCACCTAAAAATGATATCTTAGATAATCCGATCCAAACCTAAATCGTATCTCAAATAATCCAATCCAAACAAATCGACACAATCCACCTAAAAATACCCCAAAACCCGCTAAAAATCCCTAAATTAAATCCCCACAAAACCGGTTACACAAGAAGTATGGGCCAGATGGCAAAACACAACAAAGTATAGAGACTAGAGACTAGAGACTAGAGAGTACACAAGTTAAGTAAAGCCGTCGTCACTCAACAGTCACAAACTTCACAAGTCTCCCTACGACGGCTGTCTCATCTCTTTCACTCCAATTACCACTTCTCCCATTTTCTATCTCTTCGCCGTAGCCACCAACCACTCCTTCTCTCTCCTCGCCGTCCCCTCCGCCGATCGCCGCACCTCGCTCTCCGCCTTTAGGTTACTTCATTTCTACTTCTCTCTCTTTTTTTTTTTTTTTTTTGTAATTTTTTTGTAAAAAATTGTAGTATGATTAATTGATAAATTGATAATTAATTCATTAATTTGATATGTAATATGTTTGATTAATTGATTGTATTACATTTTTATTTGAATGTAATACGAGTAGCTGTTTTTCCTGCGTGTTTGATTTTTCTACGTTTGTTGTTGATTAATTTTATGTTTGTTCAATTTGCGAACTTGATTAATTAATATTTGTTGTTATTATGTTAATTGAGTTTAGTTTTCTCGATGTCGAGCTCTTGCTTCATTTTTTCGTATAGTGTGATTAATTGATAATGATTTTTGTTAAATTTAATCAGTCGTAGTTGATTGATTGATTGAATTTATTGTATTACATTTTCATCGGAATGTTATGCTATAACTTGTTTAGTCTTTATTCATGCTTGTTCGATTTTTCTACGTCTTTCAGTTTATTAATTTTGTGTTTGCTGATTACTGTAGCTTTGTTTAAGTAGTGTTAATTTTGTGAAATTGAATTAATTGAGATTTGATGTTGTTATGTTGATATAGTTTAGCTCTCTTGATTCCGAGCTCTTGCTTGTTCGATTTTTCTACTTTTGTTGTTGATTAATTTTTTGTGTTGATTATTGTAGCTTTGTATATGAGTGTTAATTTTGCAAAGTTGATAAATTAAGATTTAATGTTATTATGTTAATAGCGTTTAGCTGTCTCGATTCTGAGCTCTTGCTTCGTTTTCTTTCTTGTAGTATGATTGTTAATTCAATATGTCATATGATTGGTTAATTGATTTTTTTTTTTTTTTTTTTTTTTTTTTTTTTTTTGGTATTATAAATCTGATTAATCTGCAATAACATGATTGCTAACGATGAATATGTTTATCTGTGTAATCTTACAAGTACAGTAAATGATGTTTCCTGCTATTCTATTTATACAAGTATCTATGCAGGTGGCTAGTCTTTAACCAACTTAGTCAACTAACTAATTCTATAACTAACTGCCAACTAGGATAACTAACCAGTCTATCCAACTATTTACATTTTTACCTGAGTGCTATGCTAAATCATGTTTAGCTCGTAATTCGTGCTTGTTCGGTTTTTTTTTACGTTGGTTGTTGATTAATTTTGTATTTGTTGATTGTTGTAGCTTTGCTTAAGTAGTGTTAAATTTTGCGAAGTTGATTTAATGGAGATTTGATGTTATTATGTTGATATAGTTTACCTCTCTCGATACTGAGCTCTTGCCTCATTTTTTTGTATAGTATGATTAATTGATAATGATTTCGACATTTAGTTAATTTAATCGGTCGGTCGTAGTGATCGATTGATTAAATTTATTGTATTACATTTGTACCTAAGTGCTATGGTATAGCTTGCCTAGCTGTTTTTCATGTTTATTCGATTTTTTACGTTGTTTGTTCATTTATTTTGTGATTGTTGAGTATTGCAGCTTTGTTTAAGTAGTGTGAATTTTTGCAAAGTTGGTTTAAGTCAGTCTTTATGTTATTATGTTGATATAGTTTAGTTCTCTTGATGCCGAGCTCTTACTTCATTTTCTTTGTGTTGTAAGGTTGATTGATTTATGTTGAATAGTGATTTATTGATAGAATTTATTGTATTATGGAGTTCACTTTGTCGAGTGTTGCATTATAGCTTGTCTAGTTCTCTTGTCATACTTATTTCAATTCTTAGGCCCGTTGATTTTGATTTGTGTGTGCTTATTATTGTTAAGTAGTGTTGAATTCGCAAGGTTGATGAAATTAGGAAAATGAGATGAGATTTGTTGTTATTATGTTTATATAGGCTTTGTTCTTGATGCCGAGTTCCAGAGTTCGTTTTCTAGCTTATGACCACTCACTCACCCTATTTCTTCGCTTTACATAATATATACCTTAGTATCACCTACGTTCCATTTTTAATGTTCACCATTTCACTTTTGTGGTCAAAGATTTACAACTTTGATCATTCATTTCTGCTCTAAAAGGTGTAATTTGTCTTATTTGATTTAAAACAACTATTAGTATTTTTTCTACTATTCGTTTAAGAAAGTTGTACCTGGTGTCTATTGTGAGAAAATATTAATCAAAGTTGGTGGTGTTTGACCTATGAAGTCAAGTAGGGATAATATAAGGGAGTAAGTTCTCCAATTTTGATGGTTGCGAGTGGTTAACTAACAATAATATTTTGCCATTAATTATATTGCATTTTGTACCTTACATCATAAAGTCAAATAGGGATAATATAAATGGGATTAGAAGAGTAGCGTCTCCGATTTTGACGTTTGGGAGCGTTTAGCTAACAATAATATTATGCCATTAACTATATTGCATTTTCTTCCTAACATCAAAAATCCAATAACCCTAATGCATTGACGTGAATCAATTACTAACAAGCACCTTAGACTAATAATAAACAAATGGAGTAAAAAATTACCCGAAACCTGGACTGTAAGCTAAGCTGTATCCCACTTCAATTTGATTATGATGAGTGATTACTGATTAGTACAATAATATTATTCCATTTAACAATTTTGCATTTTGTACCTATCATCACAAATTCAGTAACCCTAAGTCCCTAATGCATCCACGGCGAATCACCTACTAACAAGCCCCAAGACTAATCAATAAACAAATGGGAGTAAAAATTAAGAGAAACCTAGAATTGTTAAGTTGAACTGTGTTCCTCTCCATTTTGATTATGATGAGTGTGTAAGTAATTTAACTAGTATTCTGCTTTAAAAGTGTGATTACAGTAGTGACATTTTTCGTCTAGCTCATAGTTGTTGTTTACACTTGAATCTTTTTACCGGCATTATTTATTTACTTTTTTTTTTCTGCTGTAATGATTGGGTAGAAATGTGTGACCTTAAAACATATGATAAGTTAGGATGAGGTTGTCAGACAACTTCCACTATCACGAGCTTATTGGTTAAGAAGATGAAGATGATAAACAACTTGGTAGATTTACTAGAATGACAGAAAATGTGTACCAATCATCTTCAATCGTCTTGGCTCTTTTTGGTGGTGACAACATTGTTTAACAGCTAAACTGGAGTTTTATTAGCTGTAGCGGTGTAGCCTATAAGCTGATAATTATGCGAAAAGGGTGAAAAGACGTGTTTTGTGTAGCCTTCAATGTGTTTTTTTTTGTGAGCTAGGAGATGCGTTTATTTGTTCATAAATATTCAGTCTTTGAAACTGATGTGTGGTTTTTTATGCTTCAGGACTCAGGAGTGTTCAATAAGGATCATTTTCATTTCCTTTCTTCGGAGTTCAAGGTTGACCTACTTGATATGTGAAGATTGTAAATGCTACTTTTATGAGGATTGATATCAACACCAGATTATGAACAGGGAATCAATATTTCTGTTACTTGAACAAAAGCTTCGCGTGAAGTAAAATAAAATCGTTCTTTGTTTTGGTTACTATTTTGAAAACGTGAAAGAACAAGAGGACTTGAACTCGCAAGATAGAAAGATATTAGATATACTGAATGCCAGAAGGTACAATGGCCGTTGTCAAGCAAGAGGTATGTTGAGTGGCTTGTTGATTTTTGAACTAAAGACTGATATAAAATGCGAAACATGGTCTTCTAGTGGGTGTACGTTAGATAATCAGAATCATTACGTAGCTCTATTATATGGTTTATATTATGATTTTGAGTTTCTAATGGGTCGATTATTGGAAAGTTTATATTTTTTTGTGCAATTTGCCTGAATAAGGTTGGACACTTGGACCATTTGTTACGACATTTCATGATCTCCACTTACATTAGTGTTTTACCGTCATATAATTGCTTTGGCTGTCGTAGTTTATCCTGCTTGCTATTTATTTCAGATGAAGTCTTATGTTTGGTTACAAACCGCTGATGGCTCAATCCAGCAAGTAGAGGAAGAGGTTGCAATGTTTTGTCCTGTTATATGCCGAGAAATACTACAAACAGGTACGGGGACTTCCAAAACAAATGCTGTTGTACTTCCAGAGCGGGTTACCCCTGTAACTTTGGGTTCAATCTTGGATTATTGCCGTTTTCACCAAGAGCCAGGTCACTCCATTAAGGTTAGTCTGTGTGACATATTTTTGGTTTTCGTTTGCTTGTAGTACATTGACTTCCCTACTGGGAGCCTTTGGGGAACTTGTATAATGTTGTTGTATCTTCTCATTGTGTGTTAAGGTGTTTTAACTGACTTATCTTACTTTACCAAATCTCTCTTTGTTCCCTATGTTCCACTTATTTATTTAGTTTTATTTTTTTGTTCCATAATTTGCTATGCTCGCTAATATCGTTTCTGTATCCTTTTTGTTTCCAGGAACGAAAGGCATTTGATGATAAGTTCATTCGATTAGATACCAAGAAATTATGCGAGTTAACATCTGCTGCTGATAGCCTTCAGTTGAAACCTTTAGTGGATCTCACTAGTCGCTCACTTGCTCGGATAATTGAGGGGAAGACTCCAGAGGAGATACGTGAGATATTTAATTTACCTGATGATCTCACAGAGGTTGTAGTTTGTTGCTAAAAGGCTTGTAGCATGTGCATTGTATAGCGTGCACCCTTCTGATGTGAATGTTGTTATTGCAGGAGGAGAAGTTGGAGCCATTAAAAAATGTCACGGACGATCCTCGCATACGATTATTGAACCGGCTGTATGCGAGAAAGAGGAAAGAATTGAAAGAAAGAGAACAAAAAAAGGTGCTTGTTTTTTTCAATAGGAAACTTTGTAATGTTTCAGTTATTAGGGATCAAATAAAAGTTTACAAGAGATATAATCTAGTTGGGGCCTCAACCCAAACTTTCTCCTTCTCTAGACTTGGGCTCAATGGCCTTAATCTAGCAAGAGCACGGGTCACACTATTACCACTACCTCTAACGTGTGAGCAGGCAAAATACTCAAAAGTGCAGTCTAACAAGAACATGTCAGCTATGACCCTGACATAATCCTGAGCATTCGAAATTCTTTATTTATCTTCAGTTTGTTTGGACGATTATAACTGTGGAAAGGGACATCATGCATTCAGTTTTGGTGGCTTTGTACTGGTAGGGGCTACCTGTTGAGTTTCAATATGTACTTTGGAAATAAACGTACATTCTCGGAGATAATTCCTAACCTCGTCATTGTAGGGCAAAATCCTAGCTTAAGTGTACTAGTAATACACATGTGTCCTGATTGCTTATATGCCTATTGTGTGGTATCTCAGATAACTGAAGCTGAAGAAGAGGCTGTAGATGACCGCTCTGTGGATGATCTCTTATCATTCATAAATAGTGGAGAAAAAGGTGCAGATTCTTTCATTGATATTCAAGTAGACTCAATTTGCTTTCTTACTGAAGTGACTAAATTTAATTGTGCTATGATAGCAGATAGCTACCTGTTTTTTTTACCCTTCTCTAGATTTGCTTGCCAATGTGAGTTTGGGGTGCATTGTGAAGGTCACTGGTAAATTGAACAGTAGGTAGGCCAGGGGGAGTTGTTGAAACTTGGAAGAGCCATTTTGCTCCACATGCCACTTAAATTCTACTATACCCCGGTCATGGTGAGAGACTGATGTTTATGTAATATGACTGTGTTGCTTTGGTAAGGGTACACACGTAAACCATTCCGATATTCTCATGTTAGGTTTAATGGCTTACCTTTAGATTCGAGAGAGGGAAGTTTTTATATCTCATAGTCAGAATTCAGAAGCTTTAGTGAATTAAGGCACTCTGTTTTCTTGGTATTTGAGACGTTTATTAAGAAGGTATGAGTTATGACGTAGCTACAGCTGCTTAGTTTTAGATTTTATCATCCTGGAGACATGCTGTGGTACTGTTCAAATTTCCTCTGTAATCCTTTTTACTACTACGTATCATTTACTTTTGTGTATTTATCCTGCAGAATGTAAAGGGGGTAAAGCAGCTAAAACTAAAAAGAAAAACCGTAGAAAAAAAACACACATGAAAGTGCCGAACAATGCTATCGGATACCAGAAGGTCTGTTCCTTCCCTATTGTTTTTTTAACATCTTTTAGACTCCATGCGGCCCACTTATGTTTATTAGTTTCTTGTTATCGATTCAGGAGGGAGGCCTCTCTCAATCATTTGAAAATGGAAAGTCCGGCCATAGTTCAGGATCGCAAGAGCTGGATCCTAAAGTTGATTATGATGATGGTGATGATGAGCTAGATCCTGCAATGAAGGAAGAGCTTGACAGGTTTGGAACTTTTTCATTTCATGTGCTGTATTTTCTCCATTCAGTTGTACTCCGTAGACCGTATTTGAAACAACTTCCCTGATTTATATGTCTAATCAATCCAGTTGTCCACCATGGGAAAGTTCTGTCCTTTTATTTAAGGCGCATGATAAAATTTACTATTTTTTCTTGCTTATAAGTGAGAGGCTTTTCCAAAGCCACTTTTCTGTGTTTGAACTTATGACAGACTAAAGAAGCCTCACTAACTGATTTCGCTTCTGTTAATTGTAAAGTCATTCGATGCAATACTAGACACATTTTCAGTATGGATCATTGGGGGGAAGTGTCTCTATGTTAACAAGTAACAACACATGGGTAAGGTTGTCATTGTTGTGTACATCTTCCTCGCCTTATCCAGCCATGGAGTTCCCTTGAGGCATTAGGATAATGTTGTTGTTGAGAGGCTTTGTTTTGTGAAAATTGTATTCACTTGCCCCTTTCTGAGCCAAGGGGCCAGCAGGTTTAAATGTTCACAACCTTATTCTCATGTGGAAGGTTGAGAACGCCAGTCGCCAAACCCACCGACATATTTATTCTTGTACCCAATTTTGACACAGGATGAAATAATACTATTTAAATGAAAAAGCATAGTCCGGTTGGCATTAGGATTCACATAATGTGCTTTTTTCTTGTATTCTCTTGGTACTGCATGTCCACATGTTAATCCCGATACTGTCGAGTTACCTTCATCCCTCTCCTTGGCAGATTAGAACATTTTTTTACACGTTACCTAACATTCAGTGATGCAAGAAATGGTCGACTTGTAATGTTAATTTTGTTTTGCAATTACATGGTACTGCAGGGAGGTGGAGGATTTTGCTCGGAGATTGAACTCAGACTGGCCAGAAAGAATGCAAGAGATTCTGTCTTTGGGCCAAGGAAGAAGTCTCACGTCCATTTCATTGAATGGCAACGGTTCTACACAGAGAAATAATGGTACGTGTGTCAGACATGCAACACAAGACCTTATATAAGAGATAAGAAGGCCTTACATGTCAAACCAAACGATATTCATTCGCATAGTTTAACAAGGAATACATAAAGGTTTGGGTAGATCTCTCATGTGAGATCGTCTCATTCAAAGACTCATTATGGATAGTAAAACCTCCCCCAAGTAAAAATAAAGAAATCTAACTTATTACATCCATGCTGTTCTTTCCTCCATAGCTTATTGAAATGTTTTGATTTGTCACCAGGTTCACGACGGAGAATAATCGAATAAGAGAAGGTGAATGATTCCAATTAACATGGTCACATTCTGATGTCGTTTAAGACGGCTCTCTCTTAGTAGGTTAGTCTGGCGGTTGTGCAGTTGTTTATATTCATGCACATTACAGGGGTCATGAAGATGGGATAGCCAGGAACTGACTCTAATCCCGCTACTTGCAAAATCTGTATATTTGTGAGTGAGGACAATTGACTTGTGGATACTTTTTCATTCCAAGTTGGTCACAGTTTTTCCTTTGTGGTTCGTTACATACATTACATAGTTACAGTTGATACGCAATTTTCTCGTAACGTCTATTGTTTTCATTTAAAGAAATGAGGTTCTTTTCTTTGTAATACTTTTTAGCCATAAAACCTTTCTAGTTTGTACAATGGATTCATCCATAAACAATTAATTTTGTGTTAATGTCAATGATTAAAAACATGAGCAATGAACTTGTTGATATGTATCGGTCACTCACAGCCCGTCACAAACTATCACATGAGCTCCAGTAGACCTCGTTAAAAATGATCGCAAAGACCATACCATTCTGAAAAATCGAGAAGTACTCGATACTGCAAGAGTGCGCTTTTTCAATAAAGACAATTTCCACTAGCAGAAATGCTACGTCAGTCATCTCAGTATGAAGGCATTTACATTTTAGGGACAAAAAATTGGAAATAAAATGACGAGCAAAATTATTAATTTTAAGGAAATACCACCTAAAATCCACAATTGTGCTAAAAATACCCAGTTTATTGCATGAGGAAATATCCAACTCATGAAGGCGAAAAGGCTCACAGCATCCTATGGAAAATAGGTAATATTGAGCTACCACTAAAAAACCACTTTCCCCAAAATTTCCGGACAGAAGACCGCTCCTAAAACTGGAACCCTCTGAAAAGAATGTAAAGATATGATGGGCGAAAAAACTGCACATTTCCTATACCAATTGTATGAATATATCAAAAATTTCCGAAGTTGGTTGTTTGTTTCTGGATGTACTTGACCTTACTTCCCTTCTGGGGCTTAGCCCTGGCCTTGGTCTTCACTGTTGTTGAAGAATCGATGGACAATTGGACTGGTAAATTCTTAGCACAACCAACGACGTTACTGCCATTTAACTCGGGATATGAAACTTCTTGATTACTAGTATCATCTTGAACCACGGAATGTCCTGGAGGTCCCTCTGTGAACAAGACTAGTTCGACATGATCTGCCGTGATAGCCTCCTTCCACCCTAGATTAGTGAAAAACCATGATGTTAGTTGTTTGAGATAAATAGACACATTGGAGCCTAAACATGAATCAACATTAAACGACTTTACAAAAGTATTATTGCAAAACTGCATGTTAATTAATCAAATGCCATACGGTAGGTGTCTGGGTTTTCCTGATATGATATAAGAGTATCACTTTTGCATTTACTAAAAAAAAACATCAAAAAGCCAAAAACATTCCCCAAAAATCTACATATCTACAATAGTTCACGTAAGGATTGATCATTTTCAACTAGGCATCATTTTATGAAAAGGAATGTAAATACCCTTACCCTTAATGCTCGTTTTCACCGAACTTAAGCTGGTATGCTCATTTGCCTCTTCAAGAAATAAAGTTATAAATTAAAGTTAACCCAATATAGAAAGCAATCATTATTATGGGACAAACCAAAATGAGCTTGTGATCATTCTATTGGAAGGAGTAGAAATTAAGAAAAGCATGCAATGGCATATGCACTTCACATGATTTCAATCTGTATAGGTAATCGAATAAGCTCAAAATTTGAAAAGAAAAGATCATTGTGGAACAGAGAACATACTCTGAGAGAGGAATGCATCTGCCAGATGGCTGGAGAACTTCACGCCTCCTTTATGTCCGCCTTCCACACATGAGTCGGATTTATCTTCGCAGCCACTAGTACTCTCAACTATGAATGTTGTAGGCGGCACCCCACCACTGTCATTGCGAAGGAAGGTATCAACAATGGCAGTACTACTGCTATTATCGATGGGAAGCTTGACTCCATCACCACGTCGATTAACAGGTCTCCACAACATGACAGCTGAATTATTTGCAGTATCCCGATTTTCCCTTGGTACAGAATGTTCTGAGGCACAGCTTTCGGAAGCGCTACAGAGATTACCATCCTGTCCCTGGATACTACTATTTCCAAGTGAAACAGGTATAGAGCCAATTAAAACCTTTCTTTCTTGACATGGTACCTTAGGTGCTTCAATAAGATATTCAGGTTTAGTGTTCTGTTCATCAGTTTCTGATTTTGGTTTTGCTGTCCAAACTTTAGTGCCATTGGTAGTAACATGGGAGTTTCTTGAAGAAGCACGTTTCTGAATGGCTCCAGGCTTTGGGGCCTGATAGTTGTGATTGGTGTGAAAGCCATTGGGATATCTATGCGATTTTGGTGCTTGCAAGCGAGAGTTTATCACTTGTCTTTGGCCCTCCTGATGCAATCTTTTATGCTCGAAATTTTGGTAAGCACCCAAATCTCGATTCCCCTTTTGGTGATAGCCTATATCTGGATGTCTGTTTTCTTGATCTATAAAATTATCCCTTCCCACAAGCACTAGTTGAGAATGCTCAAGAGATGGAGTTGCATCAGGAGGTATTTCTAGCATTTCTAGATTAGAGTCATAATCATTAGAAGGGATTGAACTTGATGGGGATGGAAGACTTTCTTCAGGGGAATCATCATTTTCGGCATATGCTAGCTCTTTTTCCCTTTGCTCTTTCTGCTTAAGTTTCTTCTGTCTTTTCTTCTCTATCAGAGCAGCTTGCCTGCACACAAAATACATCAGAGGGGCTATCAGCTTCAATACACTTAGATACATAGATCAAAAGTAAGTTGAGGAGAAGCCCTGCTTATGGCGGAGTAAAACAGGGGGAGGGGGCTGCACAAGCACAACGCTACTCAGGTTGAAAACACGGAGAGGTTGTTTTTGGATGACCCATAAAGAAAATTGGTGTTAAGATCGTCTCGAGTTTAATTTTTGTGGAGTTGGTGAAGTTTACCATAAGTGGCACAACAATAACAGATGGTGATATTGGTAATTAAACACAAAAATGTGAAAATGACTTGAATACCATATTTAGAGAACTCTACCACGTAGTCATTATACAGCTGTATGATCCTAATCCAGAAAATTGTGTTACGTATTGCATCAACTAAACCTACTTCACAATACAAGAAGTACAAACCGTTCAATGAGTTCTTTCGCTGTAATACATAATTTCCATTATATTCCGGAGCCAAAGTAGCGAGTCTTTGGCTCACTGGGAAGCAGAAAACTCTTACCAAACTCCAACAGTGGACATAAAGTTTACCACTGTCTTAATTTGAATAAATGAAATATCTAGTGCACTTATACGGGGTAAACTTCACCAAATGACCCACGCTACAAAACCACGAGGTAGGAAGCTAACAGACCGAATAAACCAAATATAGACCCTAGTTGTCCCCTCCCCTCCAGACAAAAAGAGAAACGAAAAGTATACATTATTATTACAAACCCAATTGGCCAGATCCCAGATACACCAGTCGAAAACAAGGACACCATCTACTCAGACAAAAATGCAGCACAACTTTGAAACAAGGTTTGACAACGCGACTAAAATAATGGAGAAAAGGTAGTTACGTTACAACTGCATGACTACATCAATTACCTCTTGTGAGCAGCTTCTTCCTCATCCACAAGCAGTTTTTGATACCTTAGAGCCTCAGCATCTTTATCAGCAAGGCATGCCTTGACCTGTTGAAAAAAATAAAATACCTTAAACAATGTAGCAACAATAACAACATTAACCATTGCCTCAAAGGCTCTTGCAAACAGCGAGGGTAGGGGTTGTTTCTTAATGACCCATAACGAAAGTTGCGTCGAGAATTGCATCAAATAGCAGTTCCTTCACAAAAGAAAGACACACAACAAATTTTGTGAGTAATTTTGCTTTAACCATGTAGCATTGACCAAAGAAAAGAGGGATGGTAGAAGTCAAAGGCAAATGATTCCACACAGAAAGGATAACAGATAAGTACCAGTTTCTGCTCAACAAGGAAACTGGTACAAACAACCAAGTTCCTCATTTCAAGTCCAATCTTTTCGGCATCACCATTGAAAACAAACTTCTTTAATGATTCGGCAGTGCCAGCGCATAAAAATGTGTTCTCGCTTGCATCGTCTAAAATGTTGAACAGATCCTGAGATGAAATTGGGAACCTCGTAGGTATACCTTCGACAATATCCTGCCACAGTCAATCGCCATGGTCAGAAGTTAGATTATCAAGCCAAGGAACAAGGAGAAAATGGAAGTATCACGATTGGGTTTTACCAGGAGTACAGAGCCAGACTTCACATAACTGTGTGGCAGAGAAGTGTATCCAGGTTTACGGATAAATGATGTCAGTGCCTTTATGATTGAAGAGCCAGTGATTCCCTATAAAGACGATAAAGAAAATAATAATAAGACTACCAAATGACAACCAACTACCTTGTTGCCACAGTATCATAATCATGAAGTGATTATGTAGATGCATAACTGATATGAAGTATATTTTAGTTATTTGTGCTTAAAATAATTATCATAAGTAAACATATACTCCAGTGGTCTCAAATATCTAAACTTGGAGCTCTATTTCCATATCACCGCCATCAATATCATACTACATCAAATATTTTAGTAATATCTATGGAGATACAAGACGAGAAAGTAAATACAACTCTGGTTATTTCAGGACACCACCATAACTTACTATGAAAATGTCTAAGACTATAATTGATCACTTACTTCTTTTACTACTAATTCAAATTACATAGAACTTTCCAATCTAACATATTTTCTCTCGAGAAATAACTTGCCAATTAAAATAGTAAGCTCACGCGTGATCTCTAAACAGGCATAACAAAAACAAACCTAAGAGTAAACACAAAAGCCCAAAGTATTTAACCATTACCACAAATGAGAAACAAAATCTTACCTCTAGGGAAACATCATTAAGTGAAATAACTTCCATGGACTCCGCCAGAGATAGCTGCACCAGAATATCCAACTCATAAACTTGGTGAAAGATTCCAATGTGGAAAACTGAAGATGTTTAAATAGGAATATAACGACAATTAACATACCTTATCCCAAAAGGCTTGCAACATGCACCTATTTTTTGCCGCTGAATCCTAGAAAAATACAATGATTACATGTCGCCCTTGTCCAAAAAGATCACTTTGTTACAGGCTAACTAAAAAAGGTTATGAATTTACAAAATATTTTAAAGATCAACACCAGCATAGTTTAATCATTATGCAGCTATTTCAAGATTACTATCAGGTTCAGAAGAAGTAAGATAGGTATGATGGTGGACGGTCTCAGATACCTTATCAAGGTTTAATTTACGCCTATGTAGGCGCCGATGTCTTCGGTAACTGATAGTTGAACAAAATTCTCGAGAGCACTTCTCACACTTCTGCATTTCGATCTTCATGGGAGAAAGCATAGGCAGAGGCCACCCAGGTAAATATGCTACGACAGAAACAGAAAGGATTAGAAATCAACATTATTAAGAACAGCCTAAGCTAGACACTTATCCAATACCTCTACTTTTATAGTCTGAGCAATCACCTTATAGCCTACTAGCCTAGATACCTGGGTTAGAGTTCTTTGTTTCTTAGCATCAATCACCACAAGTAACATGGCAAAACATTCCATTGACCCAATACCCACAGAGGCATATGGAATTACGAACTGAAACCACCGACTTTCTACATAAATTCACTGGTCAACTCTATTCTATATACATTAGCAATTGATATACTACCTTGTTGATCCAAGGCATGAAGTAACTGGTTCCACTGGACTGGACTATCGTTTACCCTGGAAAAGGAAAGATATGGCTCTTTCCCTATTGTTTGTCTGATAAAGGTGTCTATAGAGCCATTTGCATCATTGGACTTCATCGGATCTGCTGCTTCGATCTTTGGAACCGGCATATTTCCTCCACTACTTAGATAACCAAAGTATACTGCATAATACAGGCTTGATGAGAGAATGTGGTATGAAAAGTCGGAAGAGGCTTAAACCTAATAAAATCCAAGGAAAATATAGTGACGTGTACATAACCATAGAAGCAAGTCAAGCAATGACTAAGCAAAGATTTTTGAAGATACGAATCGTGATCCAAGTTACACAAATTCGTTCCACCAAAACTACACACAGAGATCATCAGTAATTACATCAACTGTTCGATGACCAAAACTTTCAGCAAATGAGGAAGGATTAACCCCATGCAAAGCGACAACCAAGAAATTTCACCAAAAAAAGAAAGAAGGATATACAGATAATAATAGGAGTATCCAGCAATCATGACCATCTGACGAGAAGTACGACAACTTTTTTTTGTAAATACATGAAACTGAATAGTATCGTGTTTACTGTTAACCATGATCTACCCTACGAATCACTATAAAAAAAAATTCCTCCTAGAGTAATACAAATTTACAACAACCAAAAATGAGGTTTAACAACCAAAAGAACGACTCATGACGATTGTTTATTTCATCAGTCATTCATTGATATAGGGACATCAAGGGCCATTTTTACCGATAAAAGTAAATCACAACACTGATCAGGAAATTCACCTAACACTCTCACTGCTACCTGCAACCCAGTTGCAATGCATCAGGTGAACGGTTTCTAAACATTTTGAACTGAAAGTCTTAAATAATAAATAGATCCTCCAATTAAGTATAAAAGGCATGAAATCAACCACGGCATTTCGCATGCCAGCTTAAAGTAGTTAATGAAGCAAGGGCTGACTATCATTCAAAATCTAAAAGCCAATTTCAATCAGTAGGTCTCGTGAGAGACCGTCACCCACTAATTTAGTGGGAGACATAATAGGGAAAAAAAATTCAATGGGTCCCTCACCCCATCATGTGAGAGGTCTCTTAATAACGTGATCAGAAAGTGATGATAAATTAGATTGCGATAGTTTTGACAAATGATTTCTGAGATTTCATAGCTCTATGATCATTGCTTGCGACAAACTGGTAACTCAAGATCCGTATTTCCTATGATTCAAGTCACTGCTTTGTAGCTATATTAAAAACACTAAGCAGATTACTGAGTTACTGGTTCTGGTAACACGACAGATGATCCACAACAAATCAAGTGTATTGACACAAGACTGATATTCATGAACATCAGTTCCTCAAGTCCTTGTTACATTTACAGAAACTCGATTCTAACAATTTAACTCAATTTGGGAACCTGAAGCACACATGCCCTGATGCCCATATAGAACAAATCACCAGCACTATACCCTGAAGCCGAACCTACACACAATAATATTCCGTCTAGCAAATATACAACCCAGAGAAGTACTAACCCTTAATCCTTTCCAAATAGATAGTGATCTTCACCACAATTACAGGTAAAGTACTAAATCAGTAATCACACGATACCCAACTATCTTCACCTAGAAGCTACCAATTCGAACGAGAACAACTCGATAATATTCAAACATATCACATGATCATCAACAAAGTACACCATTATGTAAAAATCATCACAGTACTAGTGACAAACACCAGGAGATTAGCAAACAAAAACTAAATAAATTACAGCAACAAATATCTCTAAAATGCTCAAACAATTAAAATGCTCAACAACCACCTAATAACAAAACCCCATAAAGTATTACTCCCTGCGTCTCAATCATTCGTTTACATTTGATTAAAATACCCCGAGACGAAACCACATTAAACAACAAACATTGGATCTACAACAACAAATGGGCACTAAATTCCATACATAAAAAAACAAATAAAAACAAAAATTAGATCAAACATATAAAAAGTAAGCATCAAAACTTATATAACATCATCAAGTGAAATCAGGTCAATAAATATGAAACAAATCATATAAAATCATAAATTTATAATCATTAATAAAAATGAAAAGGGCAAAATTAAACGAGGAAGTGTAACGTACCCAGTATTTAGTTGAAAGTTGTGATTTAATGCATATAATAATTAAAAAAAATAGAAAGATTTAAACGCGAGAAAACAATCTATGAAAAAAATTAGGAAGATGAATGAATGAAAAGAAAGAAAATGTTATGTTGTGTGTAAAGTTTTGAATATGTAGAGAAACACAAATGGAGTCGGCGAAATACACAACGCGAGGGGTGAAGTGTTACTTGCCTACTTGGTTATGGCCTCGTAGTAGTCAGTTAGTCACACCATATGTCATTTGGAATTCTCATTTTAGCTTTTTTTTTTGTTTTGCGCTGTTTTAATATTAAGACGGATATATCATATATCTCAGCCTTACTGAATACTAGCGGTTAAAAGTTTGTACAACCAATATTGAGTGTTTAAAGTAACTTTTAACTCTGTACTTAAATCGGCTAGGACAATTATACATCTGAGGTAATACATCTGATTATGTATCTCTTTTGAGTTTTATAATAAAGTTTTTGAGCTTTGTTTTGAATATTATGGGTTTTAGTAGAAATTTTTTGAGCTCGTTCACTTACACATTAAACTAAAAAATACAATATTGTTCAAAAATTATTTACATATAAATTCAAGTATTTTGACATCAAAAAATAAAAATATAACTATAAACTTTAAAACTCAAAAAAAATGCATGTATGCTTAATAAGTAAAAGAGTCTAGGTAATACATAGATTCGTAATCTTTTTTCCCCAATTATTTGCATTGATGAATCTGTTTTAGACAATATTTGTAATGAATCTGTAGCATTTACATGAGAATGAGAATAATTGTTTGATGGTTTCATTTTAATGATGTTTTACAGAGTAAACTCTCTCCGTCTCAACGAATTTTTTACATTTACTTTTTGACATTATTAATGGGTGGAGAGAATCTCTAACATAATTTTTAATATATAACATAAAATATAGTTATGTGGGATTTTTCTTAAATCGTCTTAATGAGTACATTAAGAATATCAAATTTTTATAATTTTTAATAATATGTAAATAGAGATATGAACAAAACAAAATGTATATTGACAAGTGTGAAAAAATAAACGTAAATAAATGGATGAGACAGTGGGAATACTATTTTGGGAGACTTTTACAAAAACAAAAATGGATTGTATGAGAAAAAGAAGGATATCTAGATAAATATTGTTAGAATTTTTTATTTTTATTTTGTCAGAAAGAAAGATCCCCATCTATGCCATAGAGTATAGACTTGGCTAAAGCATGGACACTCTTATTAAGATTCCTAGGACAGTGACTAAAAGAAAAATAATGACAAGATAAAATTAAAGCAGAAATAAGACGGATATTGTTAGAATTATATCTGGGAGACATTTGTAAAATATTTTCCATAACTAATGTCTTTCAAATTATTTGTGAATAACCGTTTAGGGTAAAAATGTACTCAATGGTAAATACAAATTACACGAGACAAATGAGTAATTTAGAGTTGTGCTAAGCTTGGTCAGACGCCAACGTTCCTTAGGTCCTCGGACTCGCCTCTTTCCTCTCGGCCAGATCCCGGTACACTTTAACATTGCTGCTCCTGACTTCACTTCACTATCAATTACTAATCATGCTGATTCCACACACACTATGTAGCATTTTCGATAAGCGCAAGCGGAGCTCTGTTCAGTACAAGGTACAACCTATCAATCTACAAGAAACATAGGTTGAATCATTACTCGACGAATACATTGGTATGTATGTATGACTTTTGGCTTTAGCAGAACCATGCTAGTGAACCCCTGTATATATGTGCAAATCTGTGGTTAGAAAAATGTTGATTTACGATCGTTGTAGCCATTCTTGGATGGCATAGTGAAGAGCATGATTAGGGACGAGATCACAGGTTGGGAGCTCCAAGTTAGTCATGGGTGAAGTTGTATGGCCACTGTCCAACCACGCTCTTATGGCATCTCCTTCGTATGTGTACCCGTCTCCTGCTGTGCATGGGTCCTTCATGACTTCCTGTAATTACGTTATAATTAAGTCAACATGTCAAAGTGGTACTCTTCTTGAACACACATGACAAGGAGGTCAGTCGGGTTGGATCATGTCGGATCATCATTTTGGGTACGAGTTAATTTGGTTTCACGTTGTTGAGTGATCACTTAAGTGTAGGTCAGTTGTGTAAATCAATATGAACCGAGTCATTTTGTGTTTAGATCAGCTGAAGCGTTGTTTTATTCGGGTGTGGGTCAATTTGCTTCAAACGGAGTCACTAGGGAAGGATGAATTTTGGCTGGTCTAATCGCACTAGAATTCTAGAAACGAAGTAAGTAAAAGATAAAATCAAAATCAGTGAATATTTTTTTTATCATCACCTGGTAAATAGGACAAAGGAAATGAGACGGAGGTCGGCGGTTTTCCTGATTCTGCCGGAGTGATATTTGTGCATCACATGAATTTCTGAAAGCTTGGAGAACACTCCATACTTTTGTGCCTAGGTCTGGTCGCTTTGATGGGTTTCTGTCACAGCATTGCAATGCCACTCGAGCTAGTGATTTCACTTGATTAACTGGCCAGTCCCCAGCTGAAAAATCCAAAATAGACTCAAATTTACCGCTCTGTAGGGAGCGCTTGACATCTTTCACAATCCTGGGAGCACCAGTTATAAGATGTAATATAATCATTCCAAATGAATAAACATCTGAAAGTGGACTAATCACTCCTGTACTGAGAAATTCTGGGTCGGTATACACAGAGAATTGATTCTGATTGTTGGGCCCATATACGAGTTCTCCGTGATTTTGTAGGATTAAATGGAAAATTCCCAAGTCACCAATTTTGCTGACGAAGTTAGCATCGAGTAGAATCTTTGTGGGTTTTAGATTCCCATGGAACATCGGGGGATTATTGGTATGAAGGAAGATCAGGGCTGAGCACAGTTCAGTTGCAATGCGGACGCGAGTTTGCCATGGCAGAGGGCGGGTTCTCTTCCTGCAGGCCAAGCTGTCCTCTAAGCTACCTCTCTCAAGGTACTCATATACTATGGATCTTGCTTCTGGACAAATCCCAATCGGCGCCACTATGTTTGTATGCCTTAACCTGCTTAAGATTTCAACCTGCAATTTAGGAAGCATTAAGTAATGCTGATCTAGACACTCAAACAGTGTTTTAAATAGATCAATGTTGTTCATACTCAGCCACAGCTAGACCTGGAAAAAGTAAAAACTGACCCAACTAATATAGAAATATAGAACCCAAAGTAGACCCAAATCGAAATTGATTAGACCCGAACCGGAAGCGAGCACACCCAAAATGAGCAATATGAAGCAAATATCATGATTGCCACAACCTGAAAATGACCAAATGACCTACAAAAGTCCTGAACTGATCGGTATGCACCCTATAACCAGACACAGTGACTCATAATGAAGAATAAAAGAAACGTTGCAGTTAATCCTGCTTACTTTCTATTGCTCTACTTATTTCTGGTATAGTTTACCTGATGCTCGAACATAAGTTGGGCCTGAATACCATCATTAGGCAACATCCTAATAGCAACTTCCATATGGCCAAGCATCCCTTGATAAATGCTTCCATATGTTCCATCTCCAATTTTTTTAGACGGGTCAAAACTGCAGGTTGCTTCACCAATTTCAATCAAGGAAAATGTAGGAAATCGTGGGCCTGACAAGGCAGCAACTCTTCGTTCCTTCAATTTCTTGAGGCTCTCCATATTATGGACAGCACTATCACGTTCTATCTCTAGCTGGTCCCTTTTTTTCCTGAAAGATATTAAGAGCTCAACAGCTGAGACGATCTTCTCCTCGAGTTCCTTAGCTGCAATTTCTGAATCTCTCACTTGATCTTCCAGGTCAGAACATTCAGCTTGGATTATTGGAAGTTCACTCCGAAATTTATCATGTTCTTCTTTGTATCTAATGTGTTCTGATTTTTGCCTTGCCAGGTCTTCCTCTACGTCTGTTCTTTGTTTCATCACCTTGGCAAATTTATACTCTGCAGCAGAAGCCTGCAATAATGTGCACCACTTTTGACCATATATTTCTGTAATTATACAGTAGACTAGTAGCTTATGGCATATGCATAAGAAAGCCACATGCATTTCCATTTACAATGCAGCTAAGGAGTCACTATTCTTTGACTCTGCAATAGGATGGAATAAAGAAATACTCTGTAACTCATTAATATTTTGGTTCGGTCGATGCAATTCATGAGGCAATCTTGTTATAGGTCACACTTAACAGTGTTTCTGCGTTTTCAAAAAAAGGCAAGGTTGCATACATCCGATCCCCCCGCTCGAGGCGTTGTTACATATTCATATAAAGCTATAAGACTAAAAAAAATGATTCACTTCATACAACATTATAATCTAGAGTTGTCCAAACTTGTAGATACTTGACCAAGAAAAGTTAACCAGGACATTTATATGAGATGCAGGGATTACCTTTTTCTTAGCATCCATTGCATCCTCCTCGGCTCTCCATCGCTGGACTGACTCTTGAAAAGCCAGTTGTTTCACATTGTTAGTGTCTGATATTGCCTGTTCCAATCTACTAGAAATATCTCTTAGTGTTTGTAGTCTAGCTTTTCCTTCCTGTGAAAAATTCATGGACCACAATGAGATTATGAAGACGAAATTCTCCCAAGTCCTGAAAACATAGACGTTAGAGCATCATGTTACACCTTTTAATTACTCCGTATCATTTAGCATGCCTCCATTAACTCAGAGCCGGCAAAATATAAACTAGGAGTCTTGTATGAGACGTGCAAGACAAACCCAAACCCTTATAGATTACTTATTTAATTATAGGTTTACCGGGAGTCTGGGATGGTTTCACATATGAGACATTCCGTATAAGTTTATAGGAAATAAAAATCAGAGTGTTTACTTGTACCATTTTTCCCTTGGACGAAGCTAAATCTGATGATGAATGGGATTTGATGATCTGACGCTTGCCTTCAACAGCAACTCTCTCTGTACTCAAGCTAACATCAAATGGAGCCGATAGCTCCAGATTATGCTTCATTTGGGAGTCAAAATCAATAGAGCAGGTTCGAAGAATGGGACCACGCTCCCTGAAAGTCAATCGCGGTGGTGACATGTGCCCATCAACCATGTAATCTATTCTCTCATCTTCAGATTCTCCGGCTTCTTCAATATCATCAGAAAGAGGCGAAGATTCGGACTCATCAGTTGAAACGTCACTAGGACTCTCTACTCTAACTTGTTCTGGATCTTTGTCTATGATATTTGACGGTATTGATTGTTGTTCTCGAGAAGCATTTTCTCCAATATCATCTAAATATACACGCTTCTGTCCTATGTTGGCCACATTCGCATTTAATGATTCTGTTGTTACAGTACTGTCGACACCCTTCCTGTTGAAATAGGCCTTTTCTAGTTAAATGACCATTAATTGAGAGACCACCAGAGCAAAATAAATCCAGAATTAAAGAATTAGGACTCGAGACATTGCGCTGTATATGAATAAGAAATAGAATAACCTCGTAGATATAAGGTTACCCCGACATATAAACCATATATGGCAGAAAACTGGTGCTTGCTCGCAGACAAATATCGCCTTCTGAGACTTCAACTCTGTCATATCCCTGGAATATTCACCAGATTGATTAAGAAGATTAGTACAGGCTCTAGAAAAATAATACAAAGATCAATATCAATTAGCCAACTCTGAAAGTATGAAGAGCCATTATGCAATCAATTTATGCCTCCTTCACTGGGCCACCCCTTCATCCCGTGCTCTTTTAACTACAACTAACAACATTACTTAGCGCCTCAATGGCTCCCGTCCATGGACTGTGGTGGAAAGAGGGTCAGGGTTGGATGTACACAACCTTATCCCTATTTTAAAAACAAAGACTGCTTCTAATGACCAATAGCCATCATGGTACGTATCTACACTATGCTACTTTGTGAATTGTGAAACGAGAAACATAGAGAATTTAGCGAGTCATTTTACTTTATTTCTATTATATTCCAAGGCCGGAAAATAACGAGTCTTTGCCTTCTTCCTGTTCTTTTCACTCACAATGCTAAATTAGAAGTTCACATTTTTCACTCAGAAATTTCCGTATTCAAATCAAAATCTCGCACTTTTTTCTGTTATTAACGACCCATGTCACTGTGAAATACTGATGTTTCAACATTTATCCTATTAATCCAGCCAACATGTTGCTTCAACCTATCAAATTTGAAGGAAGACTTTAAAACATTAGATTGGATCTGTCATACTTTTTGTAATACTTATCTGCTGATGCTCCCATGACCAGCCATTTGATTCCATGTTGTACAATCATATCTACTATTCCTTCTTCAACGTTGTCCATTTCAATCCACATCCTATCAGCATTTACCTGAACACACGAGTTTCCATATTCAACGACTATTCTGACAGGAAATACACATCCATATCAAAGCTCCATACATATACATATTGAACAGGAAATGCTTAGTGAAAAGGGTAGAAAATTACCCCCATATTGGAAAGTTGGAGAACATATTGACTAAGAAGTTTGTGAAGCTTCTGTACGTCTGCTTCATGAAGTGCGTTGATTGCTCTTTGTTGAAATTTGCTGACAGTTAGTTTTCCACCAACTGCATAAAAAAAAATCGGTGAGATATGTGGATAGATGAAACAAAGACCAGACAATGTTTTCCCGCAATTCACATTGACTTTCAACAATATCACAATAACCGAAACAATAAAAAACCGAAAGACAAGAGCAAGTTCGCTGCTTGGTTGAGGCCAATATAGTCTTTTTGTAACTAAAAGTTAACCCAAAAAGGAAATGGTAAGTACTTTTGAATCAACCCGAAAAGAAAAAGTTCGTGAATTGGAAGGACTCGAGGTGTAAGCAATTGTTCAAAAAGGATTGCCAACATATTTGTCTTGTGTACTGAAATTGGCAAATGGAAACGGAATAGCATCACAAAATTCACAATCACGGGTTATTCAGTGTAAGTCAGTCATCCATCATCTTGATCACCTGGTTATCCAGACATCAATAGAACCCGAGTTTCAAAAGAACAGCAGGTTATCTCAAAGATGCAGGTTCAACAATTCACACTAAACCACTTCTAAACCCAAAAATCTTCTCTTAGCCAATTAGGCCTTCAATTAGGATTGGATCAGCTCCCATTCTACCGAATGAAACACTGAGCTATATGAACTAAAACACAAAGGTCGATCCAACCGATTTGATATCCAAGATGTGCCTAGAAGCCAGCCCAACAACAACAACACTACCCTATTGTCACAATGGCTCCCGCAAATTAAGGGGCATTGGACGTAACAACGTAAGCAGCCTTACCTTTGTGTTAGCAACACAAAGAGGCCGTTTCCAAATGACCCAAGACCTAATAGCCAACCATCTCAACAAAATCCAAACCTCCAAACTCTCATCCAACAGTTTCATCTTTTTACTACATACAACATTATTTCTGGATTGCTAAAAACACAATGATACTCTTCCAACAATTTCATCTTTTTGCTATTCCATACAACAGTTTTTCTGGAGTACCCCCAAGTTTAACTACAACAACAACATCACCCAATGTCTCAACGGCAACCGAAAATTTGGGGTAAGGGGGTCGGATGTACGCCGCCTTACCCTTGTATTAGCAAGGCAGAGAGGCTATTTCCAAATGACCCAAAGATGAAAATTGCGTTGAGAATTGAATCGAAGGACTCGTACGGTCGTACCCTCGAGTTTAAACAAACTATATATCATAGATCCATACCAAATGTCTCAAAGACTGATACAAGCAACATAAATTCAAACAAATATTCGATTTATTAATGCAAATTAAACTAAACCCAACACTACATTTGATCTCAAAATCTCTAATAATCACTGTTCTATAGATCAAATCAACTTTTACATCAAAATCCAAGAAAAAAAAAAAAAACTTACTGCAATACTGCATGCAACTAATTAAGCTAAAAAAACTTACAATTCACCAAAATCATAATTAAAAACAACAGCAATTACATAATTCAAAGAGAAATTACAACAAATTAAGCGAATTACTTACAGAATGATACTAATGAAGCAGGCTGATGAACATAAAGTATACAAATTTTCTTCTTTCTACCAAATTTATTAGCTGCCCATGTAAGAACCGATTCACTATCCTTCACATGTTTACTCACTGCAACAAAAACTGTATTTTCCAAATAATAATTACTGCAACTTTCATTTTCATTACTACCCATAATTAAATTCTCTTAACTCTTAATTAACCAACTTTAATCCATCATCACAATCCATAATTATGATAATTAAAGCTGGAATTGTGCATTAAACTTGATTAATTTGATGGGTTTTGTAGTACAAGATGATTAATGCTGTAAATGAAGAGACAGAGTGATAAATCTGCAACTAAATGAGTGATAAATTTGGTAAAAAAAATTGGGAATATTTGGTGAATTGGGTTTATGCTTTGTGTTGCTTTTGATTGTTGATTCCACTTATTGGATGACAAATTGGTAAAGATTAAATTTTATGAAAAAAAATTGATATAGTGGAATTATGATATGGTATTGGTTCAAGTTGTGGCATGTGCTTTCTTAAGGTTGTTACTTGTAAGAGAAGGGTCATACACTCAATTACTCGTATATCTCCAGATTTTGCAACAAAAAAGCTTGATAATTTGATATCATTATGTTAATTAATATGTATATAATCAATTTTTTAATTTCTGTAAAGAATAGGGTGGTGGATCATATAAAAAAAATTTACTCCATATATACAACGGTCTTATTTGAGTTTTTGTGTTTTTTGGATCAAGAAGTTACTCGGTTTATATGAATTGACTTTGAATTATTGGACTCGTGAGTGACCTGATTCAAATGTTTAAGTTTAATCCAAACTACACTTGTACACTTGCTAACCTTAATAACAATCATAAGAATTTATGTAAGCCGCATTTCCAACTATTTTCCTTAAATGTGTGATTAACAAATGGACTACTGCATTCTAATAATAACCAATATATAGTAGTATAAGATTCGCATGAGAAGTTAGACTATTAGAGCATAAAACCTTATCAATTTCACGTAATAAATTATTTCACTATATTTCTTCATAAGTCTTTAATATGTTCCTCTAAAACACATGTTAAAAAACTGATACTCATATATAATTATCAAAGTAAAACCAAAATATAAATTAGATTATAACATAAAACTTAAGAATAAAACTATAAATAAAAGTTAATTATAATGTGGACATTTGAAAAATTTATGCCTTGAAGGTCAAGCTAAAGCAAGTGTTCTCAACTCCATATTGACTTGATAATAGCATTACAAGTAAGCATCATAAGTCACAAGTGATGCACCTACTACGATTAAGTCATTTTGCCTTGTCATTATCTTTGATAAACTTATAATTGAGCAGCTAGTCTCCCTTGTGACGGAGGTACCCGTCACAAATCCTTGCGACGGGTACTTTGTCTTACAAAACGAATAAAGCAAAAGGTGGGGGCACCCCCCACTTGCTTTCCTCTCTCCTTTCATGGGTCTTTTATGAGACAAAGTGGTACCCGTCACAAGCTTGCGACGAGTACCTCCGTCACAAGGGAGAATTTGTGATAATTGAGTGTTGATTCTTCTAACTACATAATAAAGTCCTATACTTTATTTTCAGTTGAGAAAATATTCTGTTAAATACCAATAGAAATTGTACAACTAGCTACTTGAATGGGCTTCTTACATTGTTAGTCCAGTTTAAAATAATTACTAAAAATGTGAAGTTAGGTAACAAAACGGTGTCGTGGTGTAGTTGGTTATCACGTCAGTCTAACACACTGAAGGTCTCCGGTTCAAACCCGGGCGACGCCATTTCATAACCAATGTGTTCCTTTTTTTTCCCTGCTAGTAAGAATTTGACCATTGTTTACCTTTTTTATTTTATCTTTTGTGAGAAAGTACAACCGAAAACCAAACCAGTAGGCTGTAGATTATAATTTACTCCATCTCAGTATCTCACATTCTCACGTAACCAATGTCATAGAGATGAAACACAAACCAGAGTTCTAAATACACCATTTTTCGTTACAAATCGACAGTATAATCATGAGTTTTACAACTAGCCGCATAGGTGAATAAAAACATATTTGGGCTCAATTCCGAATTTACTACTCGTAGAAAGCAACATGATGTTGCTTTTACTAAAGATTATGCAGCTTGGCACTCAGAATCCTCACAGAAACTCCAACTAGGTGAAAAGATTTCCAGCTATGTTCTTCATCAGTCCTGTGATCTATGGAGATGGGTATAAATGAAAGTTAGGAATTCGAACTCATACTTGACTGTAGACTCTGACTTAGTATGGAAGCATAGAACATAAATTTGAATTGATCGGTTCAAGATTTTTTAAGCGTTATTACCTGCTTTTCTGACAGCCCGATGTTTGTTAGATCATCAAGCTGCAAAATGGTAAACAGCAATTTTATAAATACATTAGCTTGTTTGTATGGTGTATGAATAACTTATCAGCTAAACGTGGACCACACAAGGCTTTTTCTACCTCTTTGAAAGGCTCAGGCGATTCATCACGCAACTCAACAATGTAGTTAGCTCTCTTTTCTCCGATTCCCTATCAGAAAGATAGACAGTTCTGAGAAACATAATGAAGATTTTTTTTTGGCAATTTGTAAGTGTGGAAAATGGTTGTACATCAAGCATAACATATACGGAGAAACACTGACCTTTAACCCTTTAAGCTCCTCTCTGTTAAGCAAACATTAAATTAAGAAATTAGATGTCGGTTTCTTACATAAATATAAATTTCGTATATGCAAAAGGTTCCAAATACTTACTTGCTAGCCGTATTTAGAAACTTCAGATATTCTTGAACAAGCGTATCCTGTAATATAACTTTATAATCTATCTCATTCATAAGATGAAGGGAAGATGTATTTTTATGGAAATGGGAAATAGTAACCTTCATTGCATGTAAAGTTGTCCGAGGGCTTCTGTTATTTGATATTTCATGGTCTTCAGATATTTTCGCACATACTGTTGTTGGAGTTTTGAAGTTTGCTTCAGTTGAAATAGAAAGAGCTTTTAAATTGCTGGACAACTCTTGTAATTTGTTTTCTTTATCTACAATAAATAGATTGTTTTAGTATAAATTTGCAATTGAACACACCAGAATGCCAACAGTTTCATAGGAATCTAGTCAATCTACTTACCTTCGACTAGATATCTTCCTGCAGTTGGTGTTTTGCAAACACTAGGAGTAGTGACGTTGTTCTCAACTTGTATAGCATCCTAGAATTAACATAAAGGGGAGATGCTATTATGAATGTATGATCTAAAAATAGCTATTTCAGTGTCGCCAAAATCAGTATAGAGTTCTAGAACAATCTTAGTACAAATACTTCTGTTTTATGTATAATCATAGCATAATTAACTTAAAAGGTCAGACTCGAAGGATGATCCAACAAACTTTCGAAATTTAATTGCCTATATGTTGGTTCGTGTCATCGTGTCAAGAAGTGTCATTTAATGCTTATTGGATCACAGCCAGATTAGCATAAGCTCACTTACCTCTTCTAGGAGGAGTTGAGATGAGATTGCCTGTGAAGAAGATTTTGACATTTCCTGCAGTGACAGATAATCAAGTCAAAACACGTGATTTGGGCATTGAAAATCAGAAAGTTTGGGAGTAGTTTGAAATTTTGAACAAGGGAAAGAATTATGCAAAATAAGTCAAGTGGACTGTACTCGGCAATACTTTACATCTTGTTATTCTTATGAAGTACTACCCAGTATTAGTAATAGCCCAGAATATGACTTACAATCAAATGTGTACGATCTATTGAGAGTTGAGCATAGTTGATAGTATATGAGAAGATTTGTAAATTACAAGTTACGTGGGTAATTTGTTGCTCTTGTGTTAAGGGTACTTCGTAAGGACTATGCAGCTGAATTTTCAAGGGCATTACAGTTTTACAGAACAAATAGAACAAAGCAGCTGAATTTTCAAGGGCATTACAGTTTTACAGATGCAAATCGAACAATGCCGTGTCTTATACTCCTCAAAGAGCCTTTTTTATACAATCAAACAGACTAACCTATCTAATAGCAAATAGGCTCGAGGGAGTTCCAAAATATATAGATTACCTTATCAGAAGGAAGCTGAGAAGAATCCATATCTGAAAAACCAGTTACTGTAGACTCCTGCAACAAGGATAATCAAGTTAGAGAGATCAATATTCTAACCTAAGAGAATTAATCAGTTATTAGTAGGTTTTTGATACAGTGAAAATACTAAGGACTGCGTATTCGATTATACCTCTGGCTGTGTGACCAAATCAGCTGTATCCTCTCTATCGTGAGATGAAATTACCTGTGTTAAAAGATTTGATCAGTTTTAAAGAATTTCTAACATTTCTAGAACTGGATTTTTTGTTGAATAATTGGCTTGATTCTATGAGCTTGTACCTCCAATTGGCAAGAAGAATCGGTAGATGGAACAGCTACCGCGCCTAGCGGGCATATATTTTCCTGAAATGTGCAATTGACATTATTCGCTATTAGGAAGTGACACTTCACTTAAAAACTAAACAGGATTTATAAAAAAAAAAAAAATAGGAGAATTAGATTTGGTCCATTTGCTGAATTGCTGTTGCAATTAGAATTGATGACGAGGTGGTGGACTAAGCAAATTTGGATGGTAACCATGTCAGCGAGGTTAAAAATTAAGAGTGAAAACTGAAAACAGTCAAATTTTTCCATGTTTTGTTATAGAATGTCCAATACTACAGACTACGCCTTCACATAATGAAAAGCAGAACAGTAACTCCAACAACACCATATAGGCATATAGCATTGCCATGAACCAACATTTTAAAGGACAAAAGAATTTGTAAAAAATGGATGAGCACACCATACCCGTTTTGCAGTCCTGTCTTGATTGTTATCAGCAAATAGTTTCCTGAAAAGCCATATACATTACCAAAAATTTGAGTAACCAAATCAACCACAGAAATTGCAAATTAGGAAGCATGCAATATTAACTGCATACCTTCCACTCTTTTGCACAGCTACGCTGCCACTTGCCTTGCGTACAGACATTTGAACACGAGATTCGGTATGCTTTCTCACAGATGCTGAAGCGCTCATGGGTTTCAGAACTTTGGGAGACATCAAATTTATTCTAGGCGGTTTAGAGGCAGACTTTGCGGTTTGTGAAGAAGGCATCCCACTCTTTTGCAAAGCTACACTGCCACTTGCCTTGCATCCAGACATTTGGGCGTGTGATCCCGTATGCTTTCTGGCAGATGCTGAAGCACTCATGGGTTTCATGACTTTCGGAGACATCGAATTTATTCTAGAGGGTTTAGAGGCAGAATTTACGGTTCGTGGAGAAGGCATCCCAGTTGACTTATTACTACTTTTACCAGGGTTCAAATAAGCCAGAAAACCAGCTATGCATGATCGAGAAGCTACACTGATTGTTTGCACAGTTTCTTGGCAAAACACTGGTTTCTACATGAAACAAAAACAAGACGATATGTCTTAGATACTTCACTACTTTCACCGAACATAGATAAAAATACTTATGAACTCTTCACTACACTAGAGGAATAAACACTTACCATGCATGTAATCATTAGAATCTTACTCGAACCCCCAAGAGAGTCTTGCAACATCCTAGTTAACTTGCTTTCCCTATAAGGTACACGATCATTCGCATTCAAGGCGTATAGAACATTGTGAACAGCCGTAAGAGACTTTTTAATACATGTATTTTCAGCCAGTTTAAAGCCATCATTACTTTTTCTTCTTGAATCTTCATAACCTAATTACATAAGAAGAATAACACACCATTAGAAGTTAAATATATATATCTTCAATCTACATAGTAGTGAATTAGGTTTTGCAGATCAAAACAAGGAACAACGTACTAGCCAAATCAATAAAATTAATCTTCCCCACAAGTTTAGCACTTGAGTTTTCAGTTTGTGGCGACACAAGATAAAGAATACAGCCTGTGTGGCTACGATGTGTAGGTTCAGCCGCTTTTTGTGTTCGAGTGTTTGCTGCATTATGATACAACATCTGAAACTCATCGGTAGAGTTCACCTTGACCTGAAAAAACGTAAATTATTTTATTCTATCAAAGAATCAACAACAACCAACCATAGCCATTAATTTGTTCCACTTACCTTAGACAGACCTTTAAGCCTGATCTTGCCTTGATCCTCAAAAACTGAAACCTCAGATCTTTTAGAGTCTAATAAGTCGATAATACGATCTTGACACACCTCAAATACAGAAACATTGACAACTTTCCGCTCTTCTTCCACTTGAGCTAAAATCGAACCCATTGTAAGCTCTGCCAGTCCAATCTCTTTCTCAAAACCCTAAACAAGTTATTACAAAAAATCTAAGAAAATGACATTTGACTTTGAAACAGGCTTTCTTCAAAGGGACAACAACTTCAATTTCGTCTTCATTACTCCCTTAGCCCCAATCATCTATTTACCTTTTGATTAAAATACCCCTCAAAAAGAATAAAAAGAAACAAATGAATGGGACGGAGGGGGTATTACATCAATTGGAACGACAAACACTATGGAAGAATGCAAACCTGAACTGTGTAAGTCTTGCCACTGCCTCGAGGTCCGTAGGCGAAAACAGTACTATTCTGACCTCCAAATAATCCAGAAATCAAGGGTTTGATCTCCTTAATGAATATTTCTTCATTTCTTACATCTTGCTCATAACACTCATCTACTTCATAACTTTGTTTTCCACTGTCCAATGCATAAGTTACGCCATCAATTCAACTACACTATATTTTGATAACACTAAAACCTAGTTCTTTGCGACTAAAACCGTGAACTAAACTGAACTAAATTAAAATTACGTCCAAAAGAACGGGCCTAAAAACAACATTTCCGATAACTAATTTGAATTTTTAGGCATGACTAACAGAATCCAACGCAGAAGTTACGCCATCAATTCAACTACATTGTCTTGCATAACACTAAAACTCTGATCATTTCGACTGTAACTGTCAACTATACTGAACTGTATTAAAATTAAGTCCAAAAGAACGCGCGGCCTAAAAAAACAAAAACTAATTTAAATAATTATGCAGGCCCGGTTCTTGTTCTTTTAGACTGAAACTGTGAACTAAACTTAACTAGCTTAAATTAAATCCAAAAGAACGCGGCCTATAAACAACATTTCCAGCAACAACTAATTTGAATATTTATGTAGAACCAACAGAACTCATAAATACCTGTTGATTTGGTCAGAAGTAAAAGAAATCTTGACCCTAGAAGAAGAATTCGGGTCGGGTCTAGAAATCAAAATCCACGGCTTCGAAACCGAAACATTTTCTGCGTCTTTGATCAACGGACCCTTAATGCGAGCAACAACTTTCACCTTTCCGGTCGCAACTGAAGCCATTATTCTTGTTCGCCTTTATAATAAAAGAAATTCGTCGAAAAATAGTTTCGAAAAGAGGAATAAAGGATTTACTGTACTATTTTAGGGATGATTTTGGGAAAGATTGAAGAAGAGTAGCCGTTGTATGTTTTGTGTGTTCTGGGTTTTGAATTTGCGTATTTTAATTCCTTTTCTGTCACTGACGCAGTGCCGCTCCTGTGATGCTCAGTTTAGTTAGGTACAGCTTACAACCGTGGGGTCGGTTTGTTTTGAATTACCCTCGATTTCTTTTAAAACCGACATATTAGTTTTAAACATGAAACGGATTAATTGAATAGATAAGAATAAAGAGTAAAGTGATTGGAAGATGGCAAGAAACTTATCTCGTCCATCTGTATGAAGTAGTAATTAATTCGTTTTAAACTTAAGACGTATATGATCGTCTCAAGGTAAACCAACTAATTAATTACATATACTAATTAAGGTGTAAAATAAATGCCTAGGAAAAATCATGACCCATATTAACGTATAATAATTTCTTAAGAATCGTTTTACGATACTTATATAGAATTGTCTTACACAAACATTGGTGTTGAACTAGTGACGAAATGATAGAGTGCCAATGTCTTTTTTCTTTTCTTTAGAACGCCTCTTTCTTTTATAAGAGACGACCAATGACCATACTCATTTATGCATTCAATGAAATTAAATTGAATATCATTTCGGTTCACCTTAGTTTTAATTTTTATTTTAGTACAATTTCATTTTGATCAACCATTGTACTTAGCTACTTCAGGTTGGTATATGTTAGATTCGCCCAAGTCAAATTAGCTGGTTTCAGGTTGAACGGTTATTTGGTTGGGTAAAGTAGTTAAAATATTTTAAGTAATTATAATTATAGATTAAGAATTAGTAGAAATGGTTGTATTTGTATCATACCAAAGGTTACATGCTCGAATTTAAAGAATGTAACAATTATTAAAACTCATGAGGGATAAGCAGATAATTTTATCACCCTTATGATTCAACCCGACTCGAATCTTGATAGTATACACCCAACAAAAGTTGATATACTATTCATGATAATAATTCAGTAAACTCAGGTGGAAATGGTTTTGATTCGTTCGAGTTTGGGTATTGTATAATATGTTCATGCATAATGAATTTGTTCAGTCCGTTTAGGTTGGGTATTGTTCATGTATAATGATTTGGTTCTCTTTCAATTAGGATGAAAAGGTAAAAACAACCCTCAAATTTTGCATTGATTTTTGAAGTAAGTGAATTCTATATACCCCGTGTATAAGAAAGGCAAAAGTTGCTCCCAAACTCTTTTTACAAACTCAATGGTATACAACATGAAACACAATAAGAGCAATTAGAAAATCCAAAAGTGTATACCAAAAAAAACTCTACAAACTTTTGGAAAATGAAAACGTCGTATTTTAAAAGTTAAAGACGAAAATGCAAACAAGACATATTCGCATTACTTGCATAGTTGTATACAACAAATCGAAGATGTCTTAGTCTAGTGGTTAAGACTAGAAGTGTTAACGAGCCGAGCTGAGCCCGAGCTTGGCCTTGCTCAGCTTGTGCTCAAGAACCAAAACTCGAGCTTACCCGAGCTTGAAAAAAATGTGCTCGTAATAAAGCTTGCGAGCTTTAACGCGAGCTCGAGCCTATATAAAATTTTTTATTTTTTTATTTTTTTTTCTTTCGATATTTTCAATAATAAGGCTTGAAGGTTCTATGTAAAAGTATTTGGAAAAGCAGTGAGACATTTGATATATGTGATACTAAAATATACTCATGATAAAATCTTTTTATAAAATATGAACAATATCTTATGTAATCATACAAGTTCGAGCTGCTCGCAAGCTTTTCGAGTCGAGCCAGCCTTTGCTCGGCTAGACTCGTTAAGCTCTCGAGCCGAGCTCGCACGAGACAACTAAGGGTGTTAATGAGACGAGACAACTCTTTTTATTGTCCAACACTATTTGACCCAGAAATAAAAAGAGATCCTAATATCCTATACTAACCCAAATGCGCCTAATCGACTTCCATTCATTCCCCAACGAGAAAAGAAAGACAAATTTAATCGTCAATTTCCGGTGATCATCCGGCCGAAATCGTATCCCCAAACTCAAATTTGAACAACTTTGAATATCTGCTACAGGTATTTCTTTTACTCTATTTATGATCATTTTTCCGTATGTTGTAATATGTTATTTGCCCATCTAATCAGTAGTAGTTTAATTAATGGAAATGCCGATGAACTATGATAATTGAGATTGTTTTCTTTATATTAGCTGGTCTTTCAATTAATTTTCACAAATTCTCATTTGCGACGGGTCAAGTATTAGTGGTAGGAAAACACAAGCCATTTTGGAATGCTTATCTACCCAAGTGGTATATCCGTCGTCGCAAGGGAGACTTACTGATTTTTTTTTGCTTTGATGTTGTAGATAGCGAGATGATATGTTTGGAAGCATTGAACCCTTTTTACTTTGAAATGTACAGTAGATTATGCACCCCTAGATTGATTAAGTCATTAATTTCTGTGATAGATGAGGTAATCGATCAGCCTGCAGAAATTTTATCCAATTTGCTGATAAGATAGTTATAGCCGGGAATATATTATCATGGCTTGTCTGGATGGTTATCGGATAGGATTATTGAACCGCCCTTATGATATCTTTGGGCCATTGAAGTATAAGGAACTGACTGGTGGAGACTAGTTTGAAAAAGATGGTGTCTGAACTCTGAAGTCCACATTTCCACTGGTTAGGGTTTGTTTGAGATGAGGGTAATTATTACAGTAGTTATTACTGCATAATTGAGACGAGAACAAAAGGAAAGTTGAGGGAGTGATAGTGGTGAATCTGGTGATGAGAGGAAAAGGGAGACAGTGGCTTTTCCAGAAGCTGAAGTCCACATTCCTCCGTTTCTCCCTTCCACCACCATTGTCTATTGCTTCCTTCCTTTTATGTTAAATCTGTAGCATAGCAACAATTTCTCCATTCCAAGCAAGCCCTCAATAAGAAGGGTAATAAGAGCCTTTCTCTACAATCAAATGTGGCTTTTCCAGGAGCTGTACGGTTATTATACGTGCCTCACACATACTCCCCTTCGTGTCACCAGGAGCTCGGTTTTGTACTTTATAACTCCCACCCTTTATGTTATCTCGTGTTCACTTGTCTGGCACTTGATACTTGGACATGGTATGAATAATTGAATACATATTGGTCATCGAATTTTGAACCAAAAGCAAGAAGATTTTTGATAAAATAGTCGAGTCCGATACTTGGATACATAGTCTTGTTAGGATACTTCTAAGCTAGTCTAAGTAACACAGGTATGATTGTATGAAGTTTTAAATGAATGGAAGTCATTTGCGGATGTCAGTAATCCAGATGTACATATATGGCATCTTGTGGTTTGATGGAATTCAAGATTTTTATTAGTCTGGGCGACGTCCGAAACTTCTAATGTGATTCAATCCTGATAGTCTACAAATGGAACTGTAATTGCTGTATAGTTATTAGAGTAAAGAGAGAGTCTCGTTGATATGCTAAGTAGAATTATCATGTAGTTCATCTTCATCTTCTCCTGCATGCGCTATAACGACCTTACCCTGAAGTGCATGATTTTAAAGTTAATTGTTTTGTGCAGTTGGGATCGAGCATGATGGAACAGAATGTAGGGACTGGAGTAGCAAAGAAAATTTTGTCACCGTGTGATGTCGAGGCTCTGAAGAAATGCTTGGACGAAAACAAAGGCGACTATGTCAAGTGCCAATCACAAATTGAAGCATTCAAATCCTCTTGTTCTTTAAAGAAACTAAATTCTTCACCTACAGCAAACAATGTTGTGCCCTGATGACCTAAATGTTTTCTCGCTTCCAACGGTTAGACTACACAGCATTTTTTTTGTTGATCAAGATATTCTATAAATTAGTGTTTCGGAGTTTTGTGATACTCAGCTTTGTAATTTTTTCTCTTTATGTTGCCATTCGGGATCTTTTACAATGTCAGTGACATCTAGCAACAGTCAAGGCCCTTATTTCGCTGGCCTGGATGTCAGTTGCATGATGCATAACTGAGACATCTGCAGGCTCGGAGCTCACTTGAGTTTTTGTTTATAGCTCATAGTTCTTAATAGGGGTGGTGACTGGTGTGTGGCCGTGTGCAATTGAGGGTCGCCTTAGAGAAAATATGTGAATGCATCAAATTTCTAGCGCAATGTATACATGTCCATAAAACCTTTGTTGACGTTTAAGGCCCCAATCTTTTTAAACTAAAACTGTTGCAAATGAGCCGAAATTAACTAAATTTATAAGGTATAAAACTCTAAATTAAATTTATATTTATAGGAACGGAAAAAAAATCTGAGGTAATTGAAATTAAGCAAAAAAAAAAAAAAGACCTAAGATCAGGCCAGTTTAATTAGATTAATTTTAATTAGTGTAATTACTAATTTTAAAAAGAGTCAAATACCCTTACTAATAAGGAGCCTGCAATGGTGTACTTTAGTGGTTAAAAATTAGGTGAAATTCCCAAGGGACCTAGGTTCAAGCCTGCGCAAGAGCAATCTTGTAGAGTATTTGACCTGAGCTAGGCCTTCTAGACTTCGAGCCCATCGCTCTCGCCTCTCGAGTGGCGTACCTGTATACGTAATATTTGTAGGCCATTACAGTAATGGGCTGAAAACCCAGCCAAGTCCTGATTCTTAATAACAGCACATAAATCTAAGCAGTCATTAAACCCTACTACGAAGTATTAGGGGAAATTTTTGGGTTTTTGCTTCACAACTCTTCACAGTAAGCATCTCTTTCTCCTCCCTTTGTCAAATTGTAGATCGATAATTCTGCAAATTAATGTATACCCATTTTAATTCGCATATTGAATTGTTCATAAATTCATTATATCTTTTCAATTTTATCACATATGTATATATAATTTTCGTATAAATTGAAAGATTATATTTTTGACTTTTATGATTTTTATGTTTTTCATCTGTTTTCTAGTGCTCTGATCAGCTAATTTTTTACTTGTTTTTAGCATTTTTTTTTTTTTTTTATAGATTTACATAATTTTAACTTTGAAGGTTAAAGTTCTGCTATAATGATGATATTGTTTCACTCTGTGAATAATGTGATAGTAATTTCTGCTGTTTTGCATTGTCCTATGGCAATGATTAGTTGAGAGGTTAATATAATTGCAATTGTTCTAGTTTCGGCGCGGTAGTATAGTAGCAGTAAGTCAATTATGAGACCGTGTCAGTTGATTTTACCTAAGATGGTGCTCCCTCTGTGTTGTTCAATAGGTATCGTTGTTTGAAATATGTGATGGGAATTTCAAATAATGATAATTATTGATCAGGATTGAGTGAGTATTATAGTAGCACTAAGCCTTGTGCGAGACCGTGTCAACTGTATTTAACTTACACGGCGCTGTAGTAGCACTAACGCTTGACGAGACTATGTTTTTGTTAAACCAGCCTAAATATTTAATAATGTTTGATATTTCCCAAGTAATTATATGAGTAGTTAAGTTGGTTTTGTACAAGAATGTGGGTTATACTTTTGGTCATAGATATATTGTTGAACGCTTGAATGATATGATGCTTTGCAATAGGCTGGTTTTCGTCTAAGAATGTGGGTTATAGTTTTGGGCATAAATATATTGTTGGACACTGAATAATGTAATGCTTTGCAAAAGGCTGATTTCTGATTACATTAAATACCCATACGCTAGTTCTTCATGAATAGCTGTTGGTTAATGTTAATGTTTTTGTGTTTCCGTGCAGGAAATGGCTCCAAAACAGCCGAATACAGGTCTTTTCGTGGGTTTGAACAAGGGTCATATTGTGACTAAAAAGGAATTGGCTCCTCGACCATCTGATCGTAAAGGGGTATGTGTGTTCATCTAGATGTTTCTTCTAGTTAAAAGGGGATGTTATAAATGGATGTAGTGATGGATGGATGTAGTGTGTCTGATGGCTAAATTGTATTCTATCATGCTGCTTATTTGAAATCTATTTGTTTACACATGGTTACTTAAATTGCCACTGTTTTCTCTTTTCATCAGAAAAAAAGCAAGAGGGTGGATTTTGTGAGAGGTGTGATAAGGGAGGTTGCTGGTTTTGCGCCATATGAGAAGAGAATAACAGAGCTATTGAAAGTTGGGAAAGACAAGCGTGCATTGAAGGTAGCTAAGAGAAAGTTGGGCACCCACAAGAGGGCAAAGAGGAAGCGTGAGGAGATGTCCAATGTTCTGCGCAAGATGAGGGCTGCTGGAGGAGCTGATAAGAAGAAATGAGCCTTGTAGTTGCTTATGTTCTAGGCCTTCTGCAATATCTCCTAGGAAGTATTTCAGAATAGTTTAAGTTGGACTTGGTGTATCCCTTCATATTTTTGTTTTCCGCCATTTGTTGTGCTGTTTAACGAAATGTCGAGAACCCTTTTGGGCTCTGCTGGAGTAATTGACAATAGCCTGTCGTGTTAGTATTCCTAAAAAAAATATTGTTGCGTTACACTTTGCCTTGCTCTCGTTCACTCCTTTTTTCCTCGATTTTTTTTATTGAAAGACAGGTCTAAAATTGTTGACTAGTTGTGCTGGTCTTTGATTGTATACTATGTGTCCATGTGAGACGGTGTTGTGCTGAAAGACTGAAGATAAATAGAGCTCATATGACAAGAGTCCACACATTTCTTGTAATAGACTTTTAGGCCAAGGCGCTATCAGCCTATCATGGTTTGTAAACCGAGTTACGAGAAGCGTTGGAATACGAGAGGATTTGATGTGCATTGAAGTATCACAATTATCTAATACGGAGTACAAAATAGAAATAGGAATGAAAGAAGATGAGCGTCTAATGGGGCAACTAGTTTCTGCGAGAGAATGGGCTTTCATCATATGCACCCAGATAGCTTTATTTTTTACTGAAGTGCACGTTCGGGATCAAGGGAGTTCAGGTTCAGGCTTAAAACAGAGTTGCATTTCAGTACATTTGTGTTATTCTGTCCAAATATCACAGCTTCCCAGTATTATTACATAATGCAGATTACATTCCCTGAAATCTAGTACGATCGCTTATTAAGAGTAATACTCTGCATGTACATTCTTCAATGTGGGAGGGTAAACTCTAATGCACTAAAATTAATTCACAAGAACAAAACAGCGTTATATAAATCTCCAAGTAGAGCTGTTCAAAAACTGTTTGGGCAACCAGCTAAGCTCATAGAAAGAACTCATATTAGAGATGGAAGGAGCCTAAGTCTTGAACCTCTGAGTAAATTTATCAACACCACCTCGGCAATCATCAGCAACCCGCTTTGCACCTTCTTTCACAGTCACACTAACACCAACTGCTCGTTCTTGTAGGCCTTGTACAGATTCTGCGGTTTTTGCAAAGGCGGCATCTTTAAATTCTACAGTCCTCTTGCCAATGTTCGAGATCCACTCTCTGATGGCTGATATTAGCTCCTGAATTTTACTGATAACATTGTTTATTATCTCCTTTGACTTTCCTGTTACTTGACCAGCCATAAGCTTGAGCCTGTCAGTCAAAGTGTCGGCCCTATCGACTGTTTCTTCTAAAGCAAGCTTCTTCCCTACGTTGCTCCATGTAACATCAGCAACGGCTTCCTCACGAAGGTCCTCGTTGACAACCACTTTAATGCCCTGTTTCTCCCAACGATCTCGGGCTTCTTCTAGCACTTTCGCATGCTCTTGAACTCTCCTGGCTTCATCCTCTGCCCATGCCCTGAAAAATAAGTTCATATCATCAACAATGGGCACGACACGCGGAGAATTAGACGAATCAGGTAAAATGAGAAATCCTCTTGCCCATTCTCGGGCAAGGATGCTGTTGGCAGTGCTGGATCCGAAAGATTCCAAATGGCTGGCATGTAATAATGCAGAAATTAAAATCTACAATAACTTGATACTTTTTTTCATATACATTTATTTTTGTTTTCGTGTCCAATGGAGACAACGATTTACTATTCCTTGATTCTTCATCAGTATAGCAGAAACAAAAATCACTCACTAAATTAGTTCTCCATCATTTTACAGTGAACCCAGTCATTCAATGTAACTTCAACGCAATCTTATCATGGGTCATCTTGTAACAGCCTTTTTATGTTCTCAACATGGGTAAGGCTGTTCATTCCAGTATCCGACTCCCCTTTAACTGCTATATGCAGGAGCTCTTGAGGCACTAAGGCAATATTGCCTCTGTAGTGTATATCGGCTTTTATATTTATAAAAAAATCCCTTTTTCATGCAGGCGCACCATGGTTAAATACTGTTAGGTATTTACATCCGTCACTGGTCGCAACATACAAATCTTAATATCCTATGTGACAGCAAAAGGAGAAAAATCTCAAATACTTACCGAGCCATGGAAAGAGCCTTTCGCTCAACCTCGAGTTCATATTGTAGCCGTACAATTGCTTGATTCTCTTCTTCAGTCTCTTTCCTGAGCTTTTCAACCATATCCTTCTCATACGATATCTTAACCTTGTTGCTCATAAGGCCCTCCAACTGCTCTTCCATCTCATGCCTCAATTTGGAGAGTACTTCCATTTCTGATTCTACAGCAACCCGTTGTTTCATTAGGGCACTATTTTCTTCTTCTCTCTCTGCTCTAAGCCTTTCCACTTCTTGCATGGCCTCTTCCGCCATTTTCTGTACAGCGTTTATTTTTTCTCTTTCCATTATAAGTTCCTTTTCGAAGTTTGCATTGATGTCCTTTTCAACTTCAGCTACCAATGCAATATGAGCAGAAACCGCTTTGTCCGCTACGGATTCAGCTTCGATACGAGCAAGTTCTTCACTAACTATTTCTGCTGACTCCCCAGTTGCAAGAGCAATTGCTGCTTGGCCGTTGGTGACAGGCTTGTCTGGCTGAAAAAGTCTTGTGTAGCCTACGAGTCAATGGTAACAATCCACCAAATGTCAGGTAGTCGGGTTTAGAAAGAAACAATTAGTCTCGTGAAAGTCTATAATTTAATTATTAACATAATGTACGACTAACCCATATAACTAAAATGCTTACCCATATTCCCATTAATCCACATTACAAACCTAAATCCAGGAATAACTACCCTAATATATAGGCCAAGTCTCATGATTATCATATCACAAGAGTGATGAGAGCGTCGATCATGAGAATATGTAAGAAAAAATCTATGAGAAGCCTTTCATCATAATTTCAGGACTCACCAAAGGCAGAGGCCACAATTCCTTGATCTTTTGCAGATATGTCAGCCACAAGTGCAGGAAAAGCATTTGGGTCAATTCTATCAATGTCGATGAAACCAGAAAGCTGATGCAATTCCTATAGATGAATGAATATGAAATGAGTTTTTGATTTAAATCATATGCATCTCGGAGTCATTAGTAAAATATAGGATATCCACTATTATGTAAACCTTTTTGTCGGCTTCTGGTAATTGTCTCTTTTCTAGGGCCATTTTCCAGGTAACAAGGTCCTGACGAGATAGAGGACTGCATGGAAAAATAAAAGAAGTTCAAAACATAAGAGTCAATTCCCGAAAGAGTGTTTACAAAAACAGAAACGGCAGGATTGCAGGAGGATGGGCATGGGTTCATACAATGCCGATATTAAGCTTCTCACTTTGCCAAGTTATCTATAGTCTCGTCTTAAAACAGTTTTCACATTTTAAGGAGGCTGTTTCCAAAGGTTACCATGAAGAGGAGGGAGTAGAAAATGTTACTGTAAGTTAAAGTAATGACATAAAGGTAAAAAAATACGTGGATGGGTAAGAAAGCATAATCAGTAATCGACTTTCAAATTTGTAGTACCAAATGAAAAAGAATCACCTATCAGGATGGAAATAGAAGGAACCTATATCTTCATCTGGAGAAGAAAGCATATCACGTCTTGAGAGCTTACTAGAGATAAGACCAGCTTCCGCAAGACCTGGAACATTAAAACTGTTAGTGAGTACACGAGACAACACACAACCTGCTCAATCATTACACCTGCTAGTAAGTCACGGTAGTTTTCTACATACCTTGAATGGATGTGAAATCAGGATCCTCTGGTGTAATATCATCAAATGCAAGTTCAGTAACATTCTCTATGTACATGGCAGGATACACCTTCAAGATGAGATTTCTGAAGAGAAGAAATAACATGACTTAGCAGTTAAAATCAGAAAACCGAGATAAGATATAAAGAAACTTGAGATATCTGGTACATACCGTGAAAGAGCACTACTAGAAGAAACTAGCCAACGTGCATACTCTCGGCGAGTACAGAGGTCACTTGCCATAACATTACTCTCAATCACCTAAAATGGGCATGCAAAGTCACAAGGGTAGACACAATTACCGTACTCCACAACGAAGATATTGCTACTCGTATAATCGTATTTATATAAAAAGGTGTGGGAAGAAAGCATAACCACCTTAGTAGACAAACAAACAAGAACTTTTAAACTCCTATCCAGGTAAAACTTATTCTCTCCATCTTTGCCATTTCGCCCCACTTTTCAAATTTCTTATTTCCCCTCACGATATTGGGGAATGAGGCGAAATGGAAAAGATGGACGGAATACAACTTAGCATACTAAATGGGCCAATGACGGAAATATGGAATCATATAGGAGAAAATGTCACAAATAGACAAATAAGTGATAATACATCTCATCTATTCTAGTGGCTAACGTGAAAACTAAACCCATCAATCATAGAAACAGGTAACTGCCGTAACTCTGATTGTATGGTGTAAAACTCTAACTGAAGAATATATTCAACTAGCATAATGCAACATAGAAATGGTGCCCCCAAGCAAACTGCATGACAAGATCCAAGTTGGAAGGCGACATCATAAAAACAAAAGCGTGTGCTCTAAAGACCCACTATCTACATTTCAAGGAAATGACAAAACTGTTGTCTTTAGAGAAGTCAGAGAAAGTTGCCATTTCTCAGCGAGATAAACCTATAGCAACAACAAAAGGCAACAAGTTATACATATAAATCAACCGAAGGTTAACAAAAGATGATCAACTAACAATGGCTTGATCTGGCGTTTTCATACAAGCATTATTGGCAGATTCACAAAGAATTTAGTATTTTCAGTTTCAGCAACACTTTTTTAAAACAGCATAAATATCCAGATAAACACAAAGCAATATTGGTCAATGCCAGGCATTAGCTGAGAACGGCATACTACAATAATTCATCATGACATATGATACAAAAGTTGCACCATGGCAAACATGCAAGATTCATACCTTCAAAACTTGTAACGCAGCCAACGCTTGTGCTTGGGTTTGATCAGTGACCGCAGGGACTAAAACCTTTCCAGGAGGTACCTGAAGTGCTGCAGAGAGTAGTGTTGGCGCAGGAATACCACGAGAGGTAAAGGAATCCTGTAGAGATTGTGATTCAAAGACAGCCTCTTTACCAATAACCTCGCCTCCACCATCCTGATCATCAGCAGAGGTTTGGGGTACAAAAGCAACTGTTTCAGAAATATGATTCTCACCGGAATCAGCTAATACTAATGGTTCAGAAACTAAGGTATTTTCAACCGGTAGAAGTTCCTCTACAGGAGTCGAATCAACCTTTGTGGCATTAGAACTATCAAAATCATCATCTTCGGCGTGTAAAGTAGTACTTGAGGACAATTCAAGGGTTGCTTGCTCATCATTTGTTCTAAGGGATTTAAAATCAGTCACATCTGGACCAATATCCAGGTTTTCTACAGTGTCACTCTCATAAGAAACAGCAGGCAAAGGAGATTCAGGTGGGTTCGAGACTGTATTCAAATTGTTTAAATCAGATTGCATTTGTTCTCCAATGGAAGCATCATCACTGACTAATGTGGATTTTTCAAGACCAGCTGACTCAAACTCATTGGTTTCCAGATTGGTATCACCTTCGTCTTGATCGTTATACTTCACATCAATTGTACTCTCTTCTTTCGAGAGAACCTCTTCCCCTGAAGTCACCAATAGTTCTTGATGTTCTGTTAATGGCTCCATAGTTTGTCTCGGCCCTGAAAATATCATCAGCGCCAGCACTCAGCAGTCATATAAGTCAGCATCAAGATTATCTTGAAGGCCTTACTTCTAAAAGGCACCGGGCAAACCGAGGCAATAGACCTACTGCGCAAGGCGAAGGCATATGAAGTTCATTGTTTTTGCAAACAAATTGGTAATTCCAACGATCATTGAGCAACAATACCCATTTTTTGGGGAGAGAAGGGGGGGACTAGAGAAAAAAAAAGAGTATATTAAATAGTAGCAGGACTCGCTCTCTGCGCTTTATGTAAGAGGCGCCATTTTGTCTAGTGCCTCAGTGTGCCTTGCTCGGTGCGCCTCCAAGGCGCACTTTCAAAACTAAGTTCGAGGCAGTTTAGAAGGCATACTCTATTTTTTTTTTTCCATTTTTCGGCTAAGGAGACGGCAATGGAAAAGACTCCAAAAGTTTCAGTTCCTAACTTCCTACCAACAAACAAACTGGGACACAAATACACACAAAATGAATACTACTCACTTGAGCTGCTTCTCTTGCCGATTGATAAAGCCGCAGCGGTAATGCTAGCAACAAGAAAAACGCTGGCTAGCCCAACTCCCACGATTCCTGAAATCCAATTATTTCAAAATCATTGCCAACATCAAAAGAACTTACATATACATAGCACAAAACTGCCACAATCACTACTTCAGCATCTACAATTGATAATCAGTTAGATTTTTATTTTGTTGATCAAAATCCCATACATTATCTAACAAAGGAAAAGATGGTAATTCAAGGTCTACAGAAGATAAAACAACAATTAATCAAATATATGAAGCGAATTCCAAACAATTAGCATATCAACAACTTAATACATGGCCACTATGTTACATTCTAAACTCCACATAACCCACTATCAAAGACTTCCCTAAAATTCCCACACACATACAAACGCAACAAAAATTGAGGTCCATGCTTCAACTCATCATATTTAACCAGAAATCGATCATTTTGCCTTCGAGCCATACCACATCAGTAGCTTAGCTCTTTGTGCTTCCCACAGGCTTTTTTCATATAGAGAGAGGAAGAGGATGTGATAGCAGGCTCGGCCATAGGGAGAGGGGTTAGAAGGAAGATTCAGCATCTATAACAACACACTACCCTAATATAACACACAATCAGAACCACCACTACAGTATCTCAACTCTCAAGGGGTCTTGCAAATTGCAGGGTAGGGGGTTGGATGTAAAGCAGCCTTAGCCTAATGCTATCACAAAAGACCGTTTCCAAATGACCCAAAATGAAAATTGCATCGAGAATTGCATTGAATTTACTGCTACAGCACAACAAAAAGAAGCGCCGGTTTAAATCACCATACAGTATAATATAAGCACTTCATTAATTAAACCCACAATCAATAATCAATAAAATCTTAAATCTTTATAATAAATTTAACCTCCAATCCCTTGCTTTTTCTGAGAATCATCAGAATCACCAAACCAATCAGCATCAACATTACCCAAATTAACCCATGAACTATCATTTCTACTATCTCCAACACCATCTTTATCTTCACCATTACTGCTCTTAACCTCATCCTGTGAAACACAATGAAGAGATAATTTCCTACATCGCCGACACCGTTCATCAAAACTCAAAGCTCGAGCTCTAAGCAACAACAAAGGCGATTTCTTATACTTGAAATTGAACTGAAGCTGATATGACCATGTTGTCTTTGTTCCTGATGTTGTTAATAAACTCATCCTTCAAACCCAAAACTAAAAACTACCCAATTCACAGAACAAAAAACCCAGAAATACCCAGAAATTAAAATTGAAATAACTGTTCAAAGATTGTTCCTTTATTAATTTTTAATCGAATTATTTTAAAGGGTGAAAATATGAGGGTGGTTTGAAGAGGAGAAAATGGTGATGCGATTAAATTATTCGAAGGTGTTAAGAAGTGAGTGGGTATGTTAGACTGTTATCGGAATAAATTTTGCACTATTTTCACTCTGTAGTTCTACTCTACCTACCTTGAGGATTTTAGGATTTTTGGGATTTTGGGATTTATCTTCTCAATTTTGTCAGTTTATATTGTTGTTCCATTTATCACCATAATTATTCACTAATCTCTTGTGACTTGTGAGATCTTTTTTTAGTAAGTCTTCATGAATGGTAGTAATGTCGTTTCCGTTTAAGATAAAAAACGAGTCAATATGCTCATATTTGCATATGTATATTTTTTTGGTACATAAGAGGGCCAAGCCTGTGAGACTAAGGGACAAAACGAGGAAGTTCACGTAGAATCGAACGAAGAGGATTAGGAGGTGCATCGAGGTAGCTGACATTGGTAGACGAATTTACTCCTACTTGCATATATATATGACAACCTTTTATTAGTCCCTAAATATCCATCTTTTGTTTACCATATTTGACCCGTTTTAAATTTAAGACGAATATTACCGTATTAAACAATAATTAATGTTTTTTTTTTTGGAGGTTCAATTTTGTACAGTAAATTTTAAAGAACTACATTGTCGTATATACAAAGATATACTTATGTATAGTTTTCTCGTGTTTAAGGGAAATTGTCAATCATAATGAGTAAAATTTTGACAGACTTTCTAATTTATGTGACTCGAAAATGCTGGTTGGTAAAATAGTACTCCGTATTGATAATAATAATATAATAATTTATAAAACGTAGATATTACTATGCATATGAGTGAATATTTCAATATCGAATGAGATCCATACATTTGGCCATGTGGACACAGTCGCCTTAATCGAAACTGTGGTAGCCTTCAAACCCTCACAACAGATGCTTTTCATTTGTGATATGAGGGTTCTTCCATGTAACATCAGTGATGAGACAAAAGAAGAGATACGGTACTTAAATAAAAAAAATGGTTAAAAAGACGATCCTTACAAACCTACTTAAACAAAACTTAAATTAGTTAGTTAGTTTAGTTCATACATTGTTTAAATACAATTTGAACTATATCGGAAAATTTAATGTATTTTTGGCTTAACTCGCTACCATACAACAATTCCTCAGGCTAGCAGTGCTACTACACATCATTTCCTATGAACTAAAACGAGGATTTGTTTAGTCCTAAACAAAGGAGAAACAATAGATCATCAATTGCTGAGTCTGAGAGCTTCACAGGAAGATTCACAGTAAATAGAACTGAGAGTAAAGAAAATCTCGAATCTTATAATACTCGTTTGTTAGAGGGCCTTCCAAAACAATCTGCTGGCTTCCGGCAACATTACCCTGCATCATAGTTTGAGAGATTTAAGTTCGGCTCTCATTTGTTTAATTTATTTATCAGATTGTTTTGGGTGTTTAATCAAAGGAAGTAAAGCAAGCAGCTGCAAGAAATAGTAACCAGTGAAGTCCTTGACTAGGGGAATTCGTGATTTAGGTTTGAAATTTGTCATCATCAAAACTGCCCTTGTCATTCCCTTTACAACAAAAAGGAAGTTCAGCAAAAAAAAATCTAACCTTTTGGGTTGGATCTCCAACTTTCCGTAAGGTAATGAACTCTCCACATCGCAAGGCCCCTCCGGAAAACTCTGCCTGGAAATCGAGTGGTGTTTCACATTAGACATACTTTATAGCATCAGACCATCCATAAGATAGATTTGCCAAGTTAACAACTAAGATCCTAAAAGTGACGTACCTGGATGCCCTTATTAGCTAGAAACTGCTTAAAATCAGCCATTTTAATGTCGCCAACAAAAACTGACTTGTGAGGTGGAGCTTGGCTTGAGAGAGGGAGTAAAGACAGCATGCCTCCTTCGGTATTCCCAACTTCAGCATCAACCCAAGCAACTTCATAGTCTCCGAGCTGTTATGACGCATTTCCAAGGAGGAAAAACAGGGTAATTAGGGAGAGGGAAAAGAATTTGAGGTGAATGCTTTGTATGGAACTTAAGCCCATTGGCATCATTAGTAAACACGTAGAAACTACTTTGCTTTCAATCAGCCAAATTCCTGTCCTTCAACAAGCTAGGCCTTTCATTCAAAGCTACACTATAATAGTCTAACGAAGAACTGAAGATTTAGATCATAGAGCCAAGTAGCTGAACCCTGGCTGAAACTTTGCATGTATAGATGAGTATGCAACTTGGGACTACAATAATATTTTTTTTTTTTTTGTCAAATGAAGACTCAAATAAGATTTTGAGGACCACATACCTTCTTAAACAGAACATTGCTCATCAACTTCTCTGAAAGTTGTACCTGCAAAAGGAAGAAGAATCATAAAAAAAATTGTTAAAAGACCAACAACTTCACCCCACGCCTCAAAGGCTGCCGCCTATGACAGTGTAAGATTAAGGATCAAATACGTGCAACCATTATCACATGTAAAGACATATATACGAAGTATATACTTAGATGTTTTCAGATGACCCATAATGAAAACTGTGTTGAAAATCGCATACAACAACTGCAAATAATGTAGGGAGCCATTTTGTTTCATTCGTTCATATTCCAAAGCTATAAAACCTCAACGAGTTTTTGGCACCATTAGAAACGAAAATAAACAGTGGTAATAATTATGATAACAAAAAACTTGTAATTTAAAAAAAATTAAGTCCTTAACACCATACCTTGTAGGCACACAAATCAGAGGTTACGTCAATAGTTTCTCCAATTTGAGGCGCATAAACATGTGGACAAACATGCTTTATACAATGTTGCTTTAAGTGCTCTGTTGCCTCAGCTGACCCATGCACCAAAACCTAAAAGAAAACTAACAATATCAACTACGCAATTATAGGATCAGAGGTTGCTGAGGAAAACAGAGCTTCAGAGTTGAAGAATTTTCGTATTAATTAAAGAAAAAAGGAAATATGAAATAATTATCATTCTCACAAGCTTCAGCGGAGAAACATGTGCTAGAATTGACTTTATTGAGCGGCCATCGGAACGCCCCTCAAAATCCATGTAAACCAGAGAACATTTCACTTGCACCTGGAGCATTATGAGCAACAGCATCAAGTTAAAACAGTTCTGAGAACTTTGGGCCTCGTAAGACAAAAGTTTCCAACAATCGGAGTTATTGCTAGGAACTCCCACATAGTTGTTCCTTGGTAGTTGGTTGTATCTTTGTCTACCTAAGGAGAGCCTGATACAGTAGTTAAGTACTCTGTAATAAGTTGTACTCACTTAAACGGGGATTAGAAACAATAGACACACAGGTTATAGCAAAAAAAAAAAAAAAGGGACGAAACATCTCACTTCCACACAATTTGACTATCTATGTGCATTTCCCAATACCAATCCAATGCAGACTTTTATAGAAGAACTCAAGATGCGGAGTTTCCCACGTAGTTCTCTTGATGAAGATTAAAACTCCATTTTTGTTTCTCCTCTATTTGTGTCAAATATACTGAACTCCTAAAGCTACTTTTCCCCGGGGGAGGGGGTCGGCATCCTACCTACCAACACCAGTATTCTGATTCTTGAACAACAGTATCTTACAGACTCCGCCACAAAGGAAGAGCTGATACTATCAATAGAATGAAAAATATGGTAGTTTTATGGTACATGATAGTTAATGTCTGCCATTTTTATTCTAATACCATGACATTTATGATCATCACTGCAAAGTGCAAACACAAAATAAAAGGGTGGCTTACAAGTTACAAGGATACTATATTTGTTTTCTGAAAAAAAAAAAAAAAATCTGTAATGAGTCCTATTCATGACATCAATTCCAATTGCCAGCATTACCATCTTTATTTATATTATTCTTTTAATATTAAACTTGCATAATACCTATAATATATAGGAAAATGATTTCCAAATATCTAATCCCAAACTAGGCAAATATTATATAATATTATATGATCAATAACAATAATACCTAAAAGATCTCACACACGATGACACAAACGGTAATTAGGAAACTATATTTAGAGTCTCCTTGTTCTCCAAGCAACCTTTGACTATAAATATACCCCTGTCAAAAACCTTTTATTATTCTTAATTTGGCATACCTAGTCTAATAACTCACACAGGGGAAAAAAATAAAAAGCAGAAACTGTCTTCCTTCCAAAGAAGAATTCTAAGATGGCTCGCACAAAGCAAACTGCCCGCAAGTCTACAGTAGGAAAGGCCCCAAGAAAGAGCTTGGCTCTGAAGGTAACACGGAAGTCCGCCCCTACAACTGGTGGTGTGAAGAAGCCTCACCGATACAGACCTGGCACAGTTGCTCTCCGTGAAATTCGTAAGTATCAGAAGAGTACCGAGTTATTGATCAGGAAACTACCCTTTCAGAGATTAGTTCGTGAGCTTGCACAGAATTTCAAGACAGACCTGCGTTTCCAGAGTCACGCTGTCTTAGCTCTCCAGGAAGCGGCTGAGGCTTATCTCGTGGGTTTATTTGAAGACACCAATCTTTGTGCCATTCATGCAAAGCGTGTCACGGTAATGCCAAAGGATCTCCAGCTAGCAAAGAGGATCCGGGGTGAAATTGCTTAAGCTTTCTATGATAGTTCCAGGTCGTTGTTTCCAATTTTAGTTAATAAATAAAAGTAAAGAATATAGGTTATAGCTTTAGATTCGTTACATCGAAATGATGCTTGTTATACAATTTATTCCTTGTCCCTAATTTCAAGCTTATTAGCTGCCGTGCCTATTCTTAATGCTCAGTTTCTTTTTTTTTAATGAATAGAAAAGTGAATTCTGAATGTCTTCTCTTATCCCACGATGCATAGTAATGTCTGGAAATCGTCTAAAATATTTTAAAATTATTTACAATTTCTTGAGAACTACAAGTACGTAACTACGTAAGACACAAAGGAAATCTATAGCTATACACAAGCTTTTAAGGTAGGAATGACATTTTTTGGTTAAACTTTCATCTTGTTCAAAAGCAGCACTCCATTGTTAATCAAAATCCTTAGTTTAACAAGGAAACTAAGCAGGAGGAGCTATCTCTCGTGAAAGTTAAGTGGAGAATGAAGAAGAAATACAACTACACAAAATTTATACTCAATCATAGACATGCGGGCCAAGCTGATTCCTATTAGCACATTTCGTTCAAGCGTCTGAAAGGCGAGCTGAGTACCACTGAAAACAATGGCCACAAAATTTTTTAGTCTCAATCCCTCACAAACGAGAAAAAGGTGAATTAAAAAAAGGCCGATTTGCATACTACTACCCATTATAGTTAAGATTTTTTCAAAATATTACATATTATACTGTTTTCTTCAAAGTATTACCTACATAGTTACAACTCTTCCCAAATCGATACCTAATAACCTAAATTAGGTCTTAATTAACCATTATATGATGAATTTCATTAATTACTCCTCTATTAATTCAATTATAAATAATCTACCCCATTATACCCTTATTAATAATCCCACTCCCTCTTTCTATTCTTTCTTTTTCATCATGTTCATCTACCCACCACCACTATCAACATCGAAAATGGTGGGACTAAGGTGATGTTGACGTGTTGTGGTGGTGGTTGATTTTTGGTGGTGCTAGTAGAGGTGTAGAAGATGGTAGTGAGTTTAAGTGTGTAAAGATGGGCAAAATGGGTATACCACATTAATTTCTGATTTTTTGATGATTTAACCTCCAATTATGACCTCATTTAGCTTACTAGGTAGCAATTTGAAAAGAGTTGTAACTATATAGGTAGTATAATGGATAATTAAGTATATTATGTAGTATTTTGAAAATTCCTGACTATAATAGGTAGTAATTTACCATTTTTCCTTAAAAAGAACATTGAGGATACGAATGTAAAAGAAACTAGATTCATGCTATGCTTAAGAGAATGTGAGAGATAGCACAAATAAACAACATATGATCTTAGTGTCGATGAATATAATGCCTCAACGGTTGTTGCAAATTGGAAGGTAAGGACTCAGATGTATTCAATCTTTCTCCTATGTTGTGCAACACAGAGAGACCGTTTCCAGAACACCCAAAATATAATTGTGCCAAGAAGTGGCAAACTAGTTACGAGAAGTAAATAGCCAGTTTAGCGAGTCATTTTACTTTTATTCCATCAATCTAACACTATAAAGTCAAGCAAAATCAAGATTCAACAAGGTAAACAACTTCTTCCACAGATTAGCAAAAAGGATAATTATGCAGCATTAGTAGATAGGTTGATTAATTTTCAGTTTCCATATAATGCCAACAAAAGAAAAGATGCTCACAATACAAGTGTAATTTTCCAACATATCACACCTTACTTGGAATGATCTAGAAGGTATGATGTTAACATAAACATAGGACATGCAAAAACTTTATTACTACCCAACTGTGTTACTCCGACTCTCCGACACGTGTCGGAGTGTCGGACACGGCTATTTTGGGTGAATTTTCCTATTTTGTGGTCTAAATTGAAGTGTCGAAGTGTCGTGTCGTGTCGGACATCGACACGTGTCCGACACGCGACACGGCAGTTAAGTGAAGTGTCGGAGTAACATAGCTACCCAACTTCTTTAAGGATTTAAAAAAAATCACTTAGCCACTTACAGTCAATTCAGTGGAGACAACTTTAGATGGTGTAGTATCAAAGATTAAACTAGCAGAGCCTTCGTCAAGTTTTCCATCACTGCCCTAAACAGTACAAGAATTGAGATAAAATTAGCATCTCTTAAATTTCAAAAATATTAATTAACAGGAAAAGAACAGCCCCATAAAATATGAAAGAAAATGCACTAAACTACAATATGAAAGAAAATGCACTAAACTACAATATGTAGTATCATAAATTTTCCCACCAAAAGCATCTTTTTAAATAAGGATGCTATTGTATTCACTAAATAAGAGAACTAATAATTATTATGATGTATTTCATTATATTATTCTTTCTATTAAATTTAATTTTTTCATCAAATTATATAATTTTCACCAAACACTAAACTACAATATTTTAATTAAAATATAAATAATATAAAACTATATCTTTTACTGATTCTATTATTTGAGAATGACTAGACTCTGATTACTTTCATAACAAAAAACTTTTTACAAAAATACATTTCAACATATTACTCAATTCTCTTGAATTAATTTTCAGTTTTAATTTTTTTTTTTCTCGAAACAAATTACAATAACAAGAAAAATGAAGATACCATTGTTATTGTACAGCTCAATTTTACACAGTTTTATTGAATAAATTTACAATTTAATTTATTTTTTCTTATATCAAAATATAATGATGTAAAATATGAAAAAATTAATTAGTGTTAATCTAACATGATTAAGTAATATAAAAATAAAAACTCAATAAATACCGCGCATTCATTGCGCGGGATCTAAACCAGTTAATGACAAGATATCTTCTAATCAATTCAAAACAAAGACACCAGGATGAAAAGCTTATTCCCATCTGAGATTCTCTAAAACTGCATTCTGCTTATTATGTTTATTCTTTTATGTATGTAGTAAAAAAAATTGGATAGCTTTTTCAAGGGATGAAAGATAATCATTAATCTAGCATGACAATAATGAGATCTATATATTAAGAATCTAATAGCTTTCCTCTTATTTTACCAGAATATAAAGTCCTAACTGTTACATGAAACATAGGTGACAGTCAAAGCCCACTTATATCAGGAGTAAAGCAACAAAGTGCTTGAAAATTGGAAATCAGAAAGCATTTAGCCTGGTTGTACTAGGCAACACATAATCGATAAACAGACCCACCATCACACAACCTCAGTAGCAGGTGCAAAATAAGGTAACCCTACCTGTATGAATGATTGCTCCATATTTTCTTCCTTAATCACATAATCATCAGGATTGATGACTTCACCAAAGTCATCCCAAGCAGCAGAACTTTCAATAAATGGAAACATAGGGGCTACACTTGTTGAAGGTGAAACAAACCCATCAATCAAGATGTCCTTGTATCCACCAACAGAAGAACCAACTGCATAAAGGTACCGACAATGCAGCAATTAGTATAATTATTATGCCTTTAATGTCAGCCAGATCAATTAGAGGAACAATAAATTATTCAGACTATGTCACTTCGATTCTTCCTCTTACCTCGTGTACACACTCGACACTCCTACATATTTATGACACTTGGACACTTCATTTAAACCAAAAACATGAGAACTTTTCTTAAAATAAGTCCAGCACTGAGATATTCACCTGCTTTGGATACTTGGTACTTCTAACTAAATCTGTTTAACATAGTATCCAACTTGAGTGGTAAAGGTGCATGTCTGTCACATCTTTCTATTACAACAAACAGCTATTTACAAATGAAAATGAACATGAGAATCATCCATGGTACATATAGTAGGAATCAACATGCCTACTATGGTACAGATTACACCATAAGAACGAATAACAAAAATCCCAACACGTATCCCAAAGTGTATCCAGGGATACAGGATTCGCTCGGGAACCCTGCGAAACGCAAATCGTTAAGAGCGAAGTTCCGCTTACAGAAAATACATATTACACCCATTCTATAAGAGTGAATCGAGAATTGACAAGGGCGTATTCATAGCGAATCCGGTAACCATGAGTGTATCTATAAATCTATAAATGTGGACACTAGAGAGCAGTTGAGTAAAAAGGTTCAGCAACTTCTATGACCTGGACCGGTAGATACTAACATATTAACACCCATTTGAGAAGTGAGATAGATTCAACTGAGAGTTCTGCCTACCCCGAGGAAGGAATTAACTCTTGATAGCATCTATTAATCATACTTCCTCCACACACTCATTTTCACCCCATTTCAATACAATACTCCTCTCATATATTAGAGAAATGGGGTGAAAATGAGTGTGTGGAGGGAGTAGTTAATTAGTGATATCAAAATTAATAAAGATGTCGCGACCCTAAAATGGACAATGCACATACCGTCCAATACAGAACGTGTTTCATGAGAATCAACCACCATTGGATCACCCAAATTAGGATCAGATCCATGTGGGCTTGTCACCGCTTCTTCTTTGATAAGACTTGCTTTCAAAGCTTCTTCTTTTTTCCGGTTTTCCTCTTCTTCATAAGCTGCTAATTCCTCTCCTACTAAAGGTACCCTTGTTGATAATGTTATTTTAACAGCTTTTGGAGGTGGATCTGCCTGCAGCATTCGCGCTAGTGTACCAAACTGTAAATCAAGCTTACAAAGTCAGTATTTACAGTCTTATTAGACATTACACCCTCCAGTAAAATTCTATGGTTTAGATTTTTCAAAATCCACATTACATATTTTGAAATGGTAAACAACCTATTGGAATGGAAGAGTACTAAATTTAGGTCCGATAAAATACATAATTCAAGATTAATTTTAGAAGTTACAATATGACAGTTACAATATGGCTTTGATATCTAAGAAGTCAAAGATCGAAAGAAAGCATCCACTCCTTCAGCATTCTCTTATTCATTGATACATTCATCTTTATATTTTTTTTTTGGCTTTTAAAACTAATGAGCTAAATCATAAATACTATGTAGCTCTTTAAATCTTTTGTGCTTCTTTTGCCATGAAGTAGCATATTGTCATTCAGTTCACAGTTTAGAAACAACATCTCTGCCTTCATTTGACCCCCTGCAAACTACCCTGCTTAACTCAGGAGCCTCTTTTGAGGCACTGGGGGATAATGGCGACAAATCTGTTAAACCTTTTTGCATAAAATACTTAGTTTGAAGAGGCGCTAAGATGCCAAGGTGACAAGGTGTAAAGTGCAAGACGAAGGCGCGCGCCATTTGAATGCGCGGCACCCTATTTTTAGTGACAATTTTGAACTTCCTAAATAACATTTTGGGCAACAATACCTTTTCTAAGAGTTTTAATGTTGGCTAACATGTAAATGAGTAAAAGTTGGGAATAATGGGTAAAGAAATGGCATAATTAACGATCTAGATGTAAGAGATATGGAAAGTCTTGTACTAGCTCGTTAAGTGAGACTCGACTAAAAGGCGTGGCTAAAATGCACAGACGTTTTTTAGGCGTGGCAGAAGAGAGTAGGTAAAAACAATTACAAATGTTATTGAAGGTATCAATAACAATCACTCTTCAAGCATTCTCCAGAAGTAGTAGGACTATGACAACAAGTTCAAACTTCAAAGGTATCAAAAAGGAAATATATCAAAGAGAGACCAGATAAATTATTACCTGGCCTCTTTCTGTGAAGAGGACAAGATTTTTGGGATCAGTTGCCCATTCAGCAAATATGTCATGAGAAAAACCTGCTTCAAGACTGGCCATTGAAGCTAAAACAATCTACAAAATAAGCAGACATTAAAATTTTCGAAAAGAAAGCAAAAAAAATGTAATGTTGTACGGAATAATCAATAACCAATTACCAACCTTTGGGCCCTCGGGAACATTCTCCAGTTCACTCTTGCTAATCAAAAGTGAAACATGCCTACAAAAAAACCATGAAAATGCCTGGTAAATTAATTATCTCCAACTAAAAGTAATTTACTTTAAGAAAATAGTAACAGAATTCAATTCTTGAGGAGGGTGTGTGAGAAATCTATCACGCAAGAAACCTTATTTTGTGGAACACTTCCTGATACTACTCAAATACACACTAATTGCCAATGAAGTTAAATCTAAAGTAAGAGGCAGTGGAAGGCGAAAAAGAATCACTCACTTCAGAAGAAACGCATTATCACGTGTGTGCTCAAAGGACTTTGCTATAGAATCATTCATCCACTCCAGAAAACTCTTTACGTATTCTATCGTACTAGAAGAAACATATGTGAGAAAGAAGATTGGATAACTCAAATGATGTTGGGCCCAGTGCTGCGGTTCCAAATTAGAAAGCAACATCAGTGAAGTGTCATTAAATCATAAAGCTTACACCTGTAAAATTACACATACCTGTTCTAGTATTAAAATCAGTTCCAGCACTCGCCCTGCTGTATCAACTGGAAGTAACACCTTTCCATCACCTCGGAGAGTCTTCACTATAGCATCTAATTCGACAAAGATTGGAAAATTATGAGAGTATTTTAATTTAAATTGTCATTATTTACCTCCCAACAAAACACTTTCTTTCAAAGTATGCTTTATAAACATTTTTTGTAAAGTTGACATAACTATTCCCAACAAAATACATTCCACAATATGCAGTAGCTAAAACTTACAGTATGATGCAAATTGGCCAGGAAAACATTAAAATAAAAATGTGATTTCACCCCCTCCCATATTTTACTGGGAAAAAAATTTAAAGACTTATAGTAGGAATAAAAGTGTTCAACCATGTATCGAATATTACTCCCAAGGTTATCCCCAAAAGAACATTAAGAAGGCACAAACACAATAATCGAGTAGACAAGAGAGCAATAATAATCAAAGTCAACAATGTAACCTCTTTAATAATAAATTGCAGTTGTTTAGTATGAGAAATGAGCTCCTCCTCCTACAGTGGCTATACAACTTCCAACATTTGAGAAAGGCTTCAATTACATTTGATCACTTCAGATTCAGAATTATGCTATAAGCCTATAATGAGTCTCAGAACAACTGAAAAAATATCTACAATACAAAGAGAAGAGGAATAGAGCATACCTAAGAATTCATGATCCCTCTGACGTCTAGGAGGCTGGTTATTCAAAGCATTGTAAGCATCTGTTATTAGCACCGCAGGGCGGACAAATGACTCAAGAACTGTTCCGTTTAAATGCCTGATCAAGCAATTTCATAAGTCCAACGAGACAAGCAGCCCCATAACCACACAGTAAAGTAAGCTGAAGAGATCAACTAACCTTTCCTTGCGATGATTGAAGTCAACGCCATATATAACATCCTCGCCATCTTTTGTTATTTTCCAAACAGTGCCTCCCAAAAGATGTCCGGCCACGTGTGGAGCAATAACAATCCCTTCACCTTTATCTGTTATTAAAAGTTCGATAAGATAATAAATGTTGAAACAATACTCAAAACCAGTATAAATTGACATCTTATTCAATCAGACAGATAAACTTCTGATTTGCATGCCTAAGATCCTCACTTTAATTCATAGCAATTAGAGAGTAATAGTATGCAGCTATTAAGATACACAGATGAAGCAGACTTTTACAATCAACCCGGAGCCAATGGCTAGAAAGATTGACCACAAAAGTCAAATCATGCAAGTTATCAGGTCTACAAATCAGGATGTGTTTCCTCAAGAAATTGGCCCTTTTAACACAAGTATACATCAACTGGTGAATCATCAGGTTATATATTCTTTGAGAATTAAGGAATGGAAAGATGTGGTTATATCATACTTACCAGAAAGGTGATAATTCTGTGAGTAAGTCAGTCGAGTCACATTTTGAAAAGCAGCATCAATGTCGTCTAGAGTAAACAAATCAAATTCTGATACTTGCTGCAGACAGAAGTAGGAAGTTAACAAATCTATGTTGCTTAATTAGGTGCAAATAGCATAAAACAGTTATAAATATGCAGCTGTAAGAGAAATTACGTTGTTTATTTAACTTCTAAAAGTGATATCGCTCACCTTTCGTGAAAGATAGTGATCATACATAGTCAGAAGACCTAATCTGTAGACAGGCTCTGTTGCATAAACTGGCACAGACAATCCATATTGTTTCATTGCATATGGCAGAGCACCGAGGTGCAGCGTATCAGGGTATGATAGAAGTACAGCATCAACAGTAGAACATACCCTGCACATGGATAAGGCGCTTGAATACTTGATTATATATATGAGAACAGTTACAAACATGACCCCTTGAAGATCTCGGGCAAATTTTAAGTCTTAATGAAACTAGGTTCGAATGCAAACAAAGGCAGATCAAGCACACAAATATTTGTAAATTGTAATGACATACTATAGGCATGATTATCTTTCCTACAGAAGTACAGATTGAGTATCAGACACAGAACAATTACAAATAATACAGTATACATTGGAGAAATAATGACAAAAAAATGGTGAAAGTATACAAGCATTTTAATACGGGGAAACTACACATACACTTCAACCAATGAGCCAAGCTTGAAAGTAAACCGAAACTAAAAGGTGTACATAATCAATCAACTAATTAAAGTGAATAACAAAACATCAAAGAAACTCAATAGTTGCAGCACATAAAACTATGCCCGCCCCCTCAGCACAGATGCACAACAGGTATTAAAACAAAAATTCTAAGCATCATAAATTTGACTGTGGCAGAAAGGTGACGCTTAAATAGGACAAGAATCAACATAAGCAACATGATGTTCTGTCAATCGCTTTGAGACTATTCCAGTCTTCAACAATAGAAATATCTTGATGAAGCTTAAAATTCAAATGTGAGTAGGGTGCAGTCAGTATTTTAACCTCAACATTGCAAATTTGCAATACTCAATTAGTATCAACCACAGGTCCATACCAAGGTAATTAAATACGACTTAGAAGCAAATACCCCAGTCGGATAATGTACAAAATCCCGCTCACTCCCACCCCACAAGCGCAGTATCATTTCAGCCGTTGATGTGTGACTTCAGAGCAAAGATTATTTTTCGCCATCAAAAGAAACAAAATTTATCATGGTGACTGAGACAGACCTCCCACTAGTCCACTACTGATTATCAAATTACATATTTTCCTAAATAACAAAAGGCCGACTCATCTCCAATCAATACATACTCCATCCGTCCCAGTCAATTGTTTACTTTGGATATTTTAATCAAACATAAACAAATGATTGAGACGGAGGGAGTACATACCAACGGTAAAATATGCGCTTGAAACGATGGTTGTCACAATGTCACATCACTCAATAATGTACGACAACATCACCTCTATACATCCCAAATCTTCAAGAATCAAACATATTGCAATTTACGACATCGAAACTATTTGAAAATTGAAACTAAGGTGAAAAGAAAGGGACAGGGGTAATAAAGGGGAAGAGGAAGAGAAACCTGGAAAGAGGAAGGAGAAGAGAAGGGTCAAAATGGTCATTCCAACCGCAATCGATAAGAATGTTGAAGCCATCAATGGAGACAAGGTAAGAAAGTGGATTTTCGTTGAAAACGCCGCATAATGGCGTCACTTGTACTGATGTTCCCATTGTTGTCGGGATTTCTGCAATACTTCACTTCTATGGTGTAATGGAGGGAAATTTGATTAAATTGATTTGGGGATTTTTTTTTCCTGGGGTCGAGGTTTTTGTGAGGGTTTTGTGGTGGCTAACTGCGACGTCGTTTCGAACAATGACTAAAGTGTTAAGTGAGAACTTTTAGTCAACACCGTTTCTTGTGTTAGAGGATCCTAACTTGACGCTTTCAGGTTGTTGATTTTCACAGTACATGTATTATTCATTGATTAACAATCAGAATAATTACTTATTGAATATGTGAATTAAGAGATTGTTAAAAGAATTAGGAAGATTTTAATTAAGTTTTGAGAAAAAGAGAGAAAAATAAGAATTTAGTCACCTTTATTTGATTAGAAAGATAGTGTGTAAAAAAAACTTTATGAAAAAATATACTTGGTATTATAAGATATTAAGTAGTAAACAAAATGTGTATGAAGCGAAAGAGCAATTATATTCTTTTTATTACTCTGTTTGATATTGTTTATGGTTATTTCGTTGATACAATAGTCAAAAGTTTCTCTGAAATGTTAGTCATTTGAGTAATCCTTTTTTTTTCCTATAATAATTTATATAAATCGGACAAATTTGTATTGACTATTAAGTAATAATATATTTTCTGAAAATTTTCTAAGTACACTATGGACTTATGGAGTATGTAACTCAATTCCTTCGTCTTAAAATGATTGAGAATGCTTGTGAAATGACAACTAAATTCTCTCATAAAACGTTATAGCAAAACGTTATAGTACTATCATAAATTGTAATAGCACTTTCAACGCGCTCACATAAAATGTATAGTTAAAATTTCAAAAAAAAAATTCTTTGGTGTTGACCAGGAGTATTCCTTATGGATACATGGGGCAATCATTTTCGGAATACTGATGAGGTCGTCGCCAACCTATCAAAGATACCATAGGTACAACAAATAAATGTAGTATAAAGGGGTTAAATTCCACACAAAAACGGTAGTTTTTTTAGTTGTTAAGAATTTATCGGGAATGAGGTTGTTTATAATTTTGAGTGAGAAAATGTAAATGAAAACAAGTAAGTAAATAAAAAGCAATTGTAAAATCGATTTAACAAATATGATAAGAAATAATCTAGGGAATTCGGGTCACACATGCATAGCAATATATATAACATATTAGTGTAATGATGTAAACAAAGATATATGTCTAAGCCTAAAGATACCCAGCTTCACTTTTAGTATCGGCCTTAAATCGGGTCATAACAAGCTTTCACTATGAGCTAGGTCGATCTACTACAACATGCTAGTTATAATACGAATCTGTGCCTTTCGACTTATGGATTGTATAACAAGTTTAATCCTAGAGTGTGATCAATAAACTAAGATTAACATTACAAATCAAGCATGTGTAGAAGCAAATATGCGATATTAAAA
>VHZZ01002171.1:52935-63529 GCA_009801015.1 Silene noctiflora
GAATGAACAATGAAAGTGAAATAAACTGTCGGCGTAGTTACTTGTTAATCTCGCGTTATTAACAAAACCCGACTAACAAAACCCGTAAGACAGACTTACTCGATCGAGTAAGTCACTTACTCGAGCGAGTGACCCTTACTCGATTGAGTACCACACTTACTCGATCGAGTACCCATCAGGCAGAACCTGATTCCAAAACTGACCAAGACTTACTCGACAGAGTAAGCCCTACTCGATAGAGTAACTATAGGCACAGAAAACCGTGGTATTACACCGTCGGCTTCTCACTTCTAATCAATTTTACTAACTGACATTATATTGGCCGCCTCAGATGTGGTGAGTTTTATTTGTTCCACATAAAGCATGGTAAAAACCATTTTTGACACAAATTTCATAATAGACGATTATTGAAGTTTGCCCTCTTGTGTTTTCAACATATTGATAAGGTCGTAGACATCGGACTTTCTTAAGATAATCAGAGGTAGAAACCTTTTAAGGCACTAGATTATTATTGTGATTGTTCAGTGAAAATAAAATAAACATAATTTAGTTCAATTTGATGTTCCGTAACAAAATGAGTCGCTAAGTTCTCGAAGCTTTACTGTTGTGAAGTAGCCTATTGTACATGACTCTATGCATTTTACGTTACCATTTTTGTTGTTGCTCTTGTTATAAACAATTTGATCTTTGAGAAAAAAAATGAAAAAAGGTTTCACTCTTTTTCCTTTTTTTGTAGGAAATAGTGAACATAAATCTGAAAGTTACTAGAACCGTGCCGTTCAAAGCGAGGAGGAGTGACACAATTCGAAAACTCAAAATGTTGTGCTTCAAAGAAGGCGTTTCTGAGAGCCTACAAGAGCTGATCTTTAATGATCAAACTCTCAGTGATAACAAAACTCTGGCTTTCTATGGAGTCGATGATAGTTCGACCCTTGAACTTATATTAAACACAGTGTCTGAATTTTCGAGGAAATTGTATATCAGAATACCGTCAAAACAAAAGGTCATCGAGATACATGCTCGAGTAGATGACTGTATTCAACAAATCAAATCGATTGTTGTCATAAAAGAACGCTTGGGATCAACTGACTATGATCTCATGCATGATGGAAAAATTCTCAAGAGTCACCAGACTCTTGCAGTCTTGCCTCACTGAAACTCGACAACAATGCGCTATTGTACTTGGTTCCTTGTCCGAAGGATTTTCTGTCCATTAGGGTGGCTACTTATTCTAAAGGAACGATAAAGTTGGAGGTAAGAAAGTTTCAAACAATTGGCGAGCTGAAATTGCTTCTTACTAGCATGACATCGACACCACTTGAGGGTGCTAAACTGTTGTGTACTTGTGTTACGGAAAAGAGCTTAAAGACTCGAGGACTATTGCTTTCTATGATATTGATGAACTTGATTGTCTTCACTTGATGACTGCAATCCCGATTACGGTTAGTCTCCAACCTCACAACTCAATCAGTCTTAATATTAACCCTTGGGAGGACTCCAGAAAAGTGGTTACAAAGATTCTTAAGAAGTTGAAGGTGCCTATTCGTCCGCATCCTTTGTTCTTTAACGATGTAAGGCTGGAAGAAGGCCAACGTTTATCAGCTTACAATGTAGTTGAGGGTTCGACTTTGAAAATGGGTGCACCCATAAAGGACAACTAGATCTATCCTAGCCTAGCTACCTGAACCTTAATTGGCTTTTAGTATACCTTAAATTAGCCTTATTAGAATCCTGCTGTTGTAGCCTGTAGGCCTGTTTCTCAGGCTTGTTTAGTTTCATGAATTTGTGAGCTGAATGTTATTATGTCCAAATATAAACTCTTTTCTTTTGGTCAATCGACGTCTAGTACTTACCTTCTTCTTATGTGGTAGAATTACTTCCCTTGATTTTAATCCGGAAAAAAAATCAGCTGATAAAAAGGAAAAAAATCGAAACCTTCCTGACATTCAAGAACTCTTAGCACTAGAAGTTTGATATTCCAAATTTCCGACATCATTGAGGTGCTTTTTAGCTGTAACTCAGAACATTAAATCAGAAGAATCAATCGCGCTGATATAGCTTTTTCGTTGTTGTTCTATTTACAGAAAGAATACTCGGTTATACATGTCAAGAATTAATCTAGCATGCATTATCATTCGGTGAATACTTCTTCATCAACTTCATGACCTGTCACAACTAACCTCTGTCAAGAATCCTTGCTTTCAAATTCGACTTGTTTCTTCATGCTGTCTATTCTATCCCTGGATCCGAATAAGCTAAGTTGGGTCTCGTGGATGTGGGTTTTAGCTTGGACTTAGAAGAGGTCTTGGTCTTTCTTCTACGTAAAGTCTTTGAGCTTGAGGATGTGTCGTCTGTTTTATTTTCCGAGGCTGTTGTCGTTGACCTTTTAGGTGAATCAGTTGATGACCCTGCTAGGCCGTGTCGTTTTGCACCCTTGACTTTATTAGACCGTCGTCTTGATGGGGACTCGAGCTTTGAGGCATCTGAACCCATTAAACACCGATTTTCTTGGGCAGTGAACCTTAGACCACGCTCCCCTGGAACATTTTGCTGATCACCTACAGAAAACAGGAAGTTCACTGCATTAATAGCTAATACATTGATTTCGGTCACAGACTAACAAGACCCCATAAGACAGGACATTTCAGTCCCAGAAGACAGGACAATTCACTGTTTTTTCCCAAAAACGATTTCCTAACTAAAAATTTACGGAATCTAAAAAGAAAATCCCTAGTATAAAAAGCTGTTTTTCTAACGTGTTCCCTTAATAAATGTGTTACGAAGAAGAGTATGGATTATTCATTCATACCGTTTTGAGGTGATTCACCTGATTCTCCGTCTTTAAAGTTCTGGATCTGTTGAAAAACATGAAACTATATCAGCTAATTGTCATACAAGAACATCAAATAATAATTATGATCAATAATCATGATTTTAGATTGTTCTATACTTTATACAAGCAAAAAGTCAAGAACATTATGAAGAAATAAGAACATACCCAACTAGGTGCATTCGTAGCTGGACCATCCCAACCAATATGGGCAACATGTTTTACATCAGTAGGAAACCCTATTTGCATTTCTTCCTCTTCTTCCTCTTCTACATTTTATTGCAACATTAAAAAGAAATTACGTCAAATCATCATCGTCATTATCATCATTGCCCTAGTACCATTACAAAGCGTATTATTGGAAGATGAAAATGTAGAAAATTTTGAATGAAAATAACATACCAAATATTTGCGAAATGTATCTTAGACCTTTCAGAAGCCCTTTCATTGTACTCGACATGGTAAAAATTAATGACGCGAAAACTGTTCTTCAAGTTCCCTTATACAGAAGAACAATATAGAAATTTTCGTAGATGAACACTATTATTATCAAGCTAAAGACCATGGTTCGATGACATGTTGGTATAAATTTTCTTAAAACAAAAACTAATTACAACATTTTCCTTCCAACCAACAACAAAATCTTAATGATTAACACAGTTGGCAAATTCTGCCATGACATAATTTGTAAAATATAATTATAGGAATAATTTGGCAGTTGATAAATAATTAAAATAGAAAGTTTTTCCTCCTTGTTGTCATGAGTTGACTTTATATAACAGTCTGTTTTCTGAATATTCTTGATGATGATATGATGTTTACATTTATGCTTATTTTAGATGTGTATGTCTAATAAATTGGTTATATACTGGCGACGGCAACTAAGTTCTAAATTCTAATCATAAGAGTAATAACTGCAATTTTCTTAAATCAATATATCGAAAAAATCACATGTGCAAATAAAGAGACTATATTAGGATAATGTTGTTTTGTCACCGGAACAACCAAATGGTGCCAAAAATCCATGCATTAAATCCTAATCTACATCCTGAAAATATTTTTAAATATTTGTATTAACACTTCAAGAATTGAAATCTGATCTTGTGTAATGTAAAAATACACAAATTCAATGCAGGATGGTATTTGTTTTTTTTTTTTTTTTGTGCGAATCCCGCGCCAGACTCGTAAAAATGATTATTACATAATCCACCACAAGCTTCTATGTTAGCAATGTAAAAATACACAAATTAAATGCAGGATGATTGAACAGGAATGATGGGTCGTGCAGACACCACTTACAAACTAAACGGTACCGAAATTGTACGAGAAGCAAGCATTGTTGACTGTAAAGGCATAAGTTGGTATTAACGGAAATTGTGAACTACAACAGAGTTTTCAATCTCGGCCACCAAATGTGTAAATGTGTATTACATTAATTCTACTTCTGGGCATAAAAAAAAAAAAAAAAAAAAGTCTTACGCCAAAGCAAGAACATTACAGGATTAGAATCTCAGACCCTGCCCTTCATTAAGCTTTCAAATCGTCCAGACCGACACTAGCCTGCCAAGCAAAATGGAGTACAGGCACATCAGAAGAAACATCACAAGACGTAGCTGAACAATCCACTGCAAATGCAGCTTAGATTAGACCTATAGTTCGGGTTCAGCATATTACGTGAACTTATTATTTGCTGCTAGTACAAGAATCAATAATGCATTGGAAGATTCGGACCAATAGTGGGTTCAATGAGATGGTTTCACCAGTGAGACCAACCCCATTCCTTGTGTATTTCTAATTCAATTATAGGGCTAATGAATTGCTCTCACATGTAAGACTATCTCATACAGTTTTCTTTTGTGATATCCACACAAGTGATACAACAACATTTCTTACCAAAAATTTGTGGTTCTGCTGAAGTAGAGGAGTGAAGGTAATTAGAAAGCTCTCGATGTCACCTTTAACGGCATCACCTCCAAGCACCTCCATAAACTTCTTCCTATCAGGCGCTAACTTCATTGCAACCTGTGGGGGTTTAAATGCATACCACACATGAAGCAAAAATTAAATGTTGCCAACTTGGCTGGGGTGATCAGGAGATTTTCAGCTATGTATCCAAGGAACATCAAATGAGCAAAACCGTTCTTAACTCTCTTTACAAGAACTGTGGTGGATCTTGGAGTGGAAAATAAGGAGATTAAAGTTTGAACAGTCGACCTTGTGTTTGAAACATTAATTAACCAACCATTGGGCCGAGAGGGCCAACTGATCTACCAAAATGTAAATGAGCTTCAAAAGCCAGTGGGACTGGTTGACTGGACCCTTACTCATCAAACAAGAAATCCGCCATTCAGAGAACAAGTGAAAGTCCTACCACCTTCATAGCTCAGGAAAAAAAGGGGGCTTGTGCTTGGTGCTTATTACACGTAAGTCAGTAAGGTCACAGGAGACTTAAAGGTCTTAAACTACAAAATGAGGAAACTGTATTTGGACTATGATCAATGAGAAACTTTTCATGCAATAATTTACAAATCTGCCTATATATATGTACATAGAAACGTCAAATAATGATGTGTCCAATCAGATTTCAGCGCGGCCATTTCTATAGTTTTTCTAAACACAAAAAAGGGCAAGTTATTGGTATAGCAACAATCAAGAAAACCCGCACAAATCAGCTATTAGTCACTCAGTGAATAAAATGGGTTGATGTGAGAAAGAACATGAGATGAGACTACAAAACTAGCGTCGGAATTGTAAGCAAGAACAAGTTTTAATATTACCGTGAAGCTTGAGCTCGCTAGCCAGCCGTGCCACTTTTTAAGGGTCTTTGAGTAAGAGTCGGTACAAGCTTGGGACATTGTCCAATCTGCGTGCTCCAGTAAATTGCGGAAAAGTTCTACCAAAAAATCCATAGCCCTATAAGGTCATGACAATAATGTAAAAACATTAGCACCTATTAAAAGACTTCAGGAACAAAGGAGAAAGGCTAGACAGTCCGTTCACACAGACTCTTTTGAGAATTGAATCAAATGATTACTACTTCACAATAAAATCAAACGTAAGAAGTCTTTGACTCCAATGAAAATGGAGGCAAGGTTTACTTAAGTTGTATAAAAAAATTCCAAACTGACAAAACAAAAATGGTATGATGGACTGTTCATTTAGAGTGAGGGCAGCATAAAATATAGACAGAAAAGCATATGAGCATTGTGTACCTAGTTAGCCAAAGCAGACCATTGGTACAACTAGATGATCCTTTAGCAGTCTTAGTTTCAACCTCCACCTGAACCATACTGTATAAGTAGTTAAATTTGACAGGATCCGTGTTGTACTTGGTTTCCAATCTCTGCAATAGTAAATTGATCCAAAACAAGAAAGACACATTAATTCAAGCTTGGTTAGATCAAACGTCATGTAAGAAACAACATGCAATAGAAGGATATTCCACCTTTCCATTCAATAAGTTGACAAGCCAGTATTAAGATGTCAAAAAGTGAAAGGATAAACCTCAACAAGAAATTATAGTACTCCGTAGTGTATAATAGTACTTAACGGCAAAATTCAGTGACAGTCAAAAAATAAAATTTTACAAATTTAGTGGAGGTGAAGAGCAAATTTCATGTTTCAAGGAAAATGTATCGAATTTCAAATTTATCGCCATAATCGAAGCCCCTTCTTGCCCCCTCCTCAACCTAATACACAAACTGTTTGAAATAACCAGCAGCTCCACAAACAGAAGTAAAACAGCAGAATAACTGAAAAGTACCACCTCCATGGCGCTCCGTTCAATTTATTCTGTGCTAATTTGACTGTGTTGGTCAACAGACATTAACTTCGTTCATGAATTTCTCCAAATATATACAGAAATACAATGTAAATTTGTCACGTACTATATTCAAATTTATCATTTTTAAGAAGTCGTAGATGGTATGTCTTCTGAGAAAATATTGGCCAGAGTTGGCCTCCGTTGACCGTCAATTAAATGGGGATGAGGTCAATGAACTCTCGATAAATGCCTGTATTTGAAGCTCTTTCAACTTTCATGTGTAAATGGGTCACAGGATGGAGGGAGTATCCAATAATGGTGAGAGAGCAACAGACAGCACCCGCCTCCTAACCCACAGATCACCAGAGAGGCCCTGGAAAATAAGGCAAAAGACTACCTAGCAGCAGAGCACACGACACAGTCCAAGTAGCTTACCGTAATGTTGCCACCAATGTCAGATTTCACTAATGCCATAGACGCACCAAGCTTATCTGCATAAAAAAAATGATAGAAGTCAGAGTGCAAAACCAACAATACTATAACTAGAAAGTTTTCCCTAATTCATATTACTACGCAGGCAACATGTCAACAACTAATGGGATCTAAGGAGGAAAAAGCTAACATAAAAGTAATACAAGCACGCAATACCTAAAAACTCAAATCTCATTCCTCAGCGATTAGCACAAGCAAACTAATGTACACCCTAGCATGCAAATAATGCATGCCCTAACCCTTACAAATTTAAGCCACCGTCAAAAAGTAAAGAGATGAGAGGGGGCCCTTAAAAATTGTCTTAAATCTTCTTGTTCAAATCTGGAAATCTAAGAGCATCATACAAGGACATTTGCAAGACTTCAGCAATCTCAAAACATAGAATTAGAACTAGGATCGCCAAGCACCCATATTACACTAGTAAATACTCCTTATATCTCGTACTCTATACACAACATATTATTAACAAAATATATCATGATTGAAAGTATATTTATATAAAAGAGGGTTAGTACTAGTACAAAAATTTGCTGACCTATGACGGGCAAAATGTGCTTGCAAGCGTCCAAGAAAGGCTTGGCCAAGATTTCTTCATTCTCAGACTTGACGAGCTTAATCCCTTCCAATGCTGGGGTAAACACGGTTTCCGCCATTTGTCTTTCACTGCACCAAACAATAGAAAATTAACTAATTGAAACATCCAGATTGTCAAGGCGTTGGGGGCTGACCTTCATTTCCTATCCATGTATCTAAGATGTAGACCTCAGAATATTAATTCACCATAAAGAGCTCGAGTAACACCATTTTTTTATTAATCATGAAACCTAATTCAACAACTTTTAAACCATATCTGTAGATGCATGAGCACTGTATGATTACACATCTTATCAGAAAAATAAACTAAACACCAAAATTCAATACCCTTGACAGTAAACTATACTCTCTCCATAGTCCATTCCAATAGTAAGTTGGAGTTTTTCCTTCCCAAGTTGTCTCAATAGGTTTGTTTACAATTCTAATTTAGACAAGTTTTTTTACACTATAAGAAGATTCTACCCTGGTGAACTCATGTTAACAAGTGATCACACATTAATCACAAGACACAGTTCCTTGCATAAACTTCTAGCTCGAAGAAAAACACCATAAACACTATGGAGCAACAGAATGCAAGCAATCTTACACAAGACACAGTTCCTTGCATCATAAACCCATTGAAATTGTAAAGTGCACCCGGTAAAAGGGGTAATGTGCAATGTTGCCAGGCGGGTATTGAGCACAAATCATGACTGTCGAGTATCTGTAAAGCATCTAAGACTAATGATCAAAATCATGAAATCTCAGCAACGATTCAACAAATTGATCCGGACCCATATAGATCATACACTAGAATTAACATTTAGATCGAAAACTAATTTACAAATGATGAAAATAAACAACAGCGTGCATAGAAAGCGAACATGAATAGAAATGCAGATAACAAAATCGGTAAGATGATATCGTAATTGGATATGGAAACAGATGAGAAAACTGATGATCGATATGAAAAGGATGATGGAACAAATTAAGTGATTAAAGAATTAAAGATGAATGTGGAGCAAAATTTACCAGGTGAAGCAGACAGTGAATAATAACAGTTGATGTTGAGGACAGAACTGGTAGAGCAGGATGCTGAGAAATGTTATGGGTATTTTGACTCCTTGAGAAAAGGGTATTGATCAACGATCTAACTTCTAAGTAATAACGTTTGTTTCGGAAGCTACTTCGCGGGTAGATATTATCCGTGAATAAAAACGGATTCATAGATTCTAACCTAAATCCAATTTTTATTTTATTTTTTCATATACTAAGTTATGATTTCTTTCTCATTAACATTTTTCAATTTTGTATTCTATGAAACTTTATTTCGATATATTTTGACAACTTTATTTTTAACATTCGTAGTCTAATATAAAAACTTTATTTCGATATCTTGACAACTTTATTTTTAACATTTGTAGTCTAATATAAAAATAATAGTATTGTAACTTTGTAAGTTGTAGTATAACCCAAAAAATAATATTTTAATATTTCAAAAATGATTTTTTTATCATAAAATGGATATGGGATAGATCCAGATTCAGTTCATATTCTGCGGATCTGGATATGGATCTGAGAATTTCAGACCCTGTGGATATAGACCGGATCTGGATCCATTATAGGGCATAAGGATATGGATCTGGATCCTATAAAACCCTGTCCAAATCCTATCCATTGTCATCCCTACTCCATATACTTTCACCATCGTACTCTTTTCCGTCATATATTGGATTGGCTTGGATTGGAGTGGATTGGCTTTCAATCAATCGAACTGAATATATACGATATTTGGAGTTAATTTTCAAAAAGATCTTTTTTCAAACACTAATTATTTATTTACAAACGGATGATTGGGACGAAAAAAATAATTACGGGTATTATAAATAGATGAAACTAGTGTAGATCCCGTGCAAATGCACGGTTTTTTAGACAATGATTTATAAAGACGTTAAATATTATAGTATAGTTTAGTAGCATGTTTAAGCGATATAACTGTATTAGAGATAAAACTAGTTTTGATCTCCGTGCAATGCACGGGCGAGAATTGGATTTCTCGCGTATGTATTTATCAATTATTATTTTTTATAATTAAAATGATGGCTTTGTAGGTACTATATCCAAAATTTAGTATYTGGYTCTCTTTTGTAGAACTTATAACCTTTTTTCTTTCCAACATTTTAGGAATTGCATAATCCATATATTATATTGGAAATTTAAGCCTATTATTTATTGATGAGACCGTGTTTCTCTATATAAATAAGATATATTCGAAAATAACCAAATTCATTTGAATAAGAATGATAATTGCAAGATTAAATTTTTTTAAAGTGGAGATATTAATTAATAAATTACCATGAAATACACTTTATAAAATTGGACCGATTTTGTAAGTGTCTTAGCCAAAGGAAAAATAAGTTACTCTTCAAACTTAGTTTATGCTCATATAACTTGTACGTGGTTTTACATGTTTTATAAGTGAAAATATTTTTTTTTTCTATAGTATCAATTGTCGGAAGTTTTTTTATATTGAATTTGCAAATATTTGTTGCTAAGTATAAAATAAACACAATGTACAACTAAATATCTTGACAAATCATTATACAAACAAAAAAAACTATTAGTAAACATAATCATAGTCGCTATTACATAAATAATTATACAAATTTAGAGCAAAAAAATAAAATTAGCATAAAAAATGGTTGATATGCACGATTAATCAACTATATTATTAGTATCATAAGTCTAGTCTTATATGTAGATCTGCTTGTTATTTATACCACAATCATTGAACATGATTTTGCTTTCCAAATGTCAACTGAAAATGAAATTAACATAAGTGAAATTAATAAAGATTCATTTTTAAAAAGATTGTCTGCGATTTTAAAAATTCAAATTAACACAAGGAAAAAGGTTCAATAAAAACTATTATGTAC
>VHZZ01002171.1:103992-122067 GCA_009801015.1 Silene noctiflora
AAGGTTTTGAGTGAAAATATGAATTGTGATAATGAAGAAAACCGTCGGCCGTAATAATAACTAATCTCGCGTTATTAGCAAAACCTAACTAAACAAGCCCGTAATACAGACTTACTCGATCGAGTAAGCAGGCTACTCGATCGAGTGACCCTTACTCGATCGAGTCCCATGAGTACTCGATCGAGTACCAGATAGACAAACTCTGATTCCAATTTACACAAACTTACTCGACAGAGTAAGTCCTACTCGGTCGAGTAACCAGAGGCATAGAAAACCGTAGTATTACATTATAATTGAAGCATACTCCTTGTCGTCTCGAAGTTTGGTAAAGTTTGATTAATATACGCTCCAACAGTGTCATATTCCGAGGGTAGACCTCAGGCCAATTGAATAACCAAACGTTGATTATCAACTTTGCCACTGACATCATTAAGTTGGGTAGCAATATCCTTGAGACGCAGACAATAATCGTCAAGAGACAAAGCTTTCTCAAGGGACAAGTGAGTGAATTCGTGTTCAAGGGCCGCTACACGAGAGCCTTTATTATTGTGAAAATGATACTTCAACCGCACCCACGCCTCATGGGCCATTGAATCAGTCTCGAGAATGCGAAGAGGGAGATCTTCGGAGATGGATCCGTAGATCTATTGAAGGACACGGGCATCGATTTCGGTCCATAGAGCGTAATCGGGGCCGGTCTCGGCAGGGGGCTTTGTACCATCGATATGATGCAGTACTTTGTATCCACGAGCATGAAGGGTGAATAATTTCACCCACGCAGAGTAAGTAACCTTTACTCCGTCGAGCATACAAACTTTGTTGAGGATGTTTGTGACGGAATAGACTGGATGAAGGGTGGGCTTACCAGGGGCTCCATCACCGTCTTTCAGAGATCCGTCGCCGTTGGTCATTGCCGTGGCAGATGAGAGCGTAATGGCGAGGGAGTTTTTTTTGTGGTTTTAGGGTATGGAAAACCTAAACTACCGATACCATGATAGAAATATATTCCGTGAATATTAACTCATAACGTTTTACATTATATACTAGCATACAATCGGTTATGCAAGTGTGAACATATCATCTAAATATGGACAATATAAATATACAATATTTAGTTACTAATAATTATAATATTCTCAAGGCAATTGATCGATGGTAGAGCATCGCGGCATAGCCACCCTAGAAAAAATATAGAAAGTAAACTATAAACCGCCATGGCGTGTTAATGTATAGAATTTCCACTTGGTCGACCCGTTTACCAAGTGAAGTCAAACGAAATCGTCCCTCTTTACCTTCAATTACATCCGAAAATGACTTGTATCCTATGTGAACCCGTTTTAACAATTACGTTTTGGTTGGACTCATTTTACCATATCGTTTAAGTGTACTCGTAGTAAATATTTAAGTGAGCATAATTTAGAAAAAAAGAAAATACATTCAGACTGCATCGGGAGAAGATCTATACTGTTCTGAAAATAATAAAATGTATATTAAGAAAAACAACAAGCGACATTACAAATATAAGCGCCTCTCATTCTCAGGATGAATCTATGTTCTTAATTTTGCCAGTACTAAATCTATCTTCCCTATGCTATAAATTGAAAATCCCAAACCTTTGGATGCTACGAAATGAAAGTAAATGGATTAAACCCGAGAAAAGGGAAGGAGAGGGCTATAATCTAAAGATACAACATTAAACTAAACTCCGCCTATTTTAGCGCTGCATATTAAATTTTGGGGGATTCCTGGCCTTCGTCACCGCTCTCCAGGTCTATGATTTCTTGGATTGGGTGATCCAACTGACCAAGGTACCAAATCGTTCTTTTGTCTCCATCTTCATCATATCCTTTCTGATTTTCGATTCTTAAGGAAGGTCCCGACTTTTGACCGCCTGGCACTGGTGGTGGATATAGTGTTGCATTGTTTCTGTTCATGGATGTGGATGGTCCGAATTGCATGTAAGGTACATGTCCTCTGTCATGATGTACTGGCTGGTTTACAGCAAACTGACTGGTACCCGCCATGGAAACATGCAATGCACTGTTATTTCCAACAGGGTAGTTTCTTGCCTGATAAGGTGGAGGGTTTTGTGCGGGAACAAGAAACGCCGAGTTGGCGCTAGGAACCAGCTGGTTTCGATAACCATTAGGGAAATACGGGTGGTATCTTTGCTGTAAGGCTGGTATCATTGAATTACGATGATGGTAAGGGTTATCACCGAGGTTAACGTCTCCTCTTTGGTAGGGCTGAACTTCAGTCCTCTGATGATTTTGCCTATGATGGACAAAATCATTTTCATGGGACTGATAGTGCTCTATTAGTGCCTGACTACTCATGTACACCTTGTGACATATTCGGCATGCTAAACCGCTTGAGTTGGAACCATATGATCTCGATTGGTCCCTACCAAATCGACGACCATTAGTGAAATCAGAGTTCCAACCATATGCAGACATGATGAATAATGCAAGTTACACTAGTATACTTTCGACAAAACACACTTAATACTTAATGGTTAAGTTCGATTTTTCGATAGGATAGGATTTTATTTAGGCGAAAAGCCGAGGGACTGTTAAGAGAGTTAGAGAATTGAAGGAAGACAAGGTGCAGAAAATTAACTGGGGTGCAGGGGGGTTTTATAGTATGGTTTATATGAGATTTAGTGGCAAGATTAATGTCCTATTTTATCATTTTTGGGAAGCCTTGTAAGAATTTGCTGTTTCATTTATTATTTTTTTGGTAATATAGTGCAGTTTTTTTGTTAGTATATAATAAAGTACTTTTATATAAGGAAGGTTAATTAATTAGTGTATCCATTATGGGATTATTTGATTTTTTTTGTAATTAATTAGGTAAACTATAATGGAACAAGATAAAACTATTACAGAAGTTTAGGCTGGCAAAACGTGCAATCTGCATGAAGTTAAATGTAATTTTTGGTAACAAACCAAAAGAGATGATCTTATTACATTTTAGAGGATTGTTACAACTTTTTATTGTCATAAAATCATCAGACAAGGGTTTATTTCCTTAAATTGTAGGCATAACTGTCCAAATATCAATATTTACAGCTATATAAGTAATATTTGTAAAATCTTTCAAATAGAACAAGAAATTTCCACATGATTTTTTTCTTATCCTAGTGAGTTTTTTATTTTTTGTTTGGTTTTTGATAATTTATTTTAATATTTTTTTTAGGTAATGTATTCTCTTGGATTTTTTAGAGTTTAAGTTTTACTTAATCATGTCCTTATAGTGTTAGGTCATGTTCTTTTGGACTTAAAATCACTCTCTTTAGGTTCAATTTAGACCTTATAAGTTCAGTTCACAAAAATTCAGCAAAATTAAGTTTACAAAAATTCAAATCTTATAAGTTAAGTTAAGAAAAGTTAAACAAAATTAAGTTCAGTTCATAAAAGTTCGGATCTTATAAGTTCAGTTCAGAAAAATTCAGAGACTTGAAGTTAACTTATAGTTAATTATTTATGTTAGACTTGTTAACAACTTATTAATTAAAATTACGGTTTTTCTAACGTGTTCCCTTAGGGCACATCAATCAATCAATACTATATATATAATGCAGAAAGTAAGGGAATTCAATGTAATTAAATAAATCTATAAAAAATAATTATACTATATAGTTTTTAATCGATAGCGTTGTGTGATAGACCTAACCAATGTGCTTCAATGTAAATATTATATAGTTTTGGTTAAAAGTATAATAATATAAATTTAGAGAACAACGAAATATGGTGATTTTCCTTAAAATAAACACGCTACTTATGGTATTAATTAGTATCATCATTAGACCTGGCAAAAGTAACCCGACCCGAAAAGGCTGGCCCGAGACCCGAAATGACCCGAACTACATCACCCGAATGTGACCCGAAAACCCGAACTGACCCGACTCGACCCAAACATGACCGAGCTTTCTTGATCCGTAACTGACCCGACCCGAAAATGACCCGTTTTGAAATCACCTAACCTGAAAATGACCCGACAAAAGATAAAGTACTCTAATTGAACTGAAAAGATTTTTTCTCTCTTATTCATTGACCCGAAAATGACCCGACCCAAAATAACCCGACCCGCTTGACCCGAAACTGACGTGACTAACAACCCGAGATTGACCCGAAACCTGAAATGACCTGAGCAAACCCTAAATAACCCGAAATCAATGAAAAACCCGAATTGATCCGGCCCGAAATGGCCCAACCCGAACCCGACCCGTTGACCCGATTTGCCAGGTCTAATTTCATCATAAAATCTAATATAGCTGTATTTCCTTCAATGTAAGTAAAACAAATCTATACAATTTCATTATACTATATAGTTTATTAGATGTACAAACATATTAATTATTTAACATACACAAATATAATATAATAAGTAGGTTATATTTTGAATAATATGTAAAAATAAATAAATCAGGATTGTTTCAAAATATACAATATTCCATGATATGTATATTTTATAAAATTAGATAATCATCTAATTAAAAGTTAAATTTTGATAAAAATAATTAACAGAATTATCTAGTGCAAAATTAACTATGTTAATGTGAAAATAATTGTAGTATCATTAGATGTAGCAAATATGATAGTAATCACTCATATGAGTAATAAAAGTAACAATAATAGCAGCGGGAGTAGTGAAAGTAATAGTAACAATGAGAGTAGTGAAATTAACATTATTAAATGCAGGAGTAGTGAAAGAAACGACAATGACGGCGGGAGTAGTGAAAGTAACGGTAGTCACAACAAATATAATGATATGAAAGTAACAGCAGGAACAACGCATGAAGTATGAAAAATTATCTTATAATTCTATTTATTAAAAATATTTATTTATTTAAATATATGAGTGATAAAATTAACGGAAATAATTTTAACCTTAAAACAGTGTGAACAGTCAAAGAAACAACTAACAATAGTATCCAGAGAAGTAATGAATGTAATAATATTAACATGGGATGTCGTGAAAGTAATAATATTAACCGCGGGAGTAATGAATGTGCCTCATAATTTGTTGATAAATTTTACATTTCATTATAAATGCTAAACGTATGAGTTAAGCAAGTCTAACATAGTTGTCTTTCTTATAAAATAAAATTTGACGATATATAGAGATAGCTCGGGCGGGGCTGGGCACTAAACCTAGTACTATATATATAATCTGGAAACCAAAGGACTTCAATGAAATTTAATAAATCTATACAAATTAATTATACTATATAATTTTAAATCGATAGTGTTGTGTGATAAACCTGACTAAGGGACTTCAATGTAAATATTATATAATTTTGGTTAAAGTATAAATTTAGATAACACTAGAATATGGTGGTTTTCCTCAAAATAAACATGCTCCACTTATGGTATTAATTAGTATAAAGATGTTAATTAAACATACACATATAAAATATAATATGTTATATTTTGGAAACTATTAAAAGGTAAATAAATCAAGCTAGATTTTCAAAAAAATATAATATTCCATAATTGTTTCGATTTGATTTAATGCATATATTTAATATATTTATATAAATATATAAGTTTCTTAAAATTGCATGCCTAAATAGTATATATAAGTAATTTTGTTAGTAGTGAAAAGAATTGTAGTAACATTGGATATAGTAGTACGATAGTAATTGCTCATTTTAATAGAAGTAACAACGAGAGTAGTGAAAGTAATAGAAGTAACGAGAGTAGTGAAATTATCAATATTAATGCTGCGGTAATGAAAGTAACAATAATTATGGCGGGAGTAGTGAAAGTAATAGTAGTAATAACGAATGTAATAAAAGTAACAGTACTAATAACAAAAGAAAGTATATATTAACAATTAGCTAACCCATTGATTTAAGTAAAATATTAATAGCGGGAGTAGTGAATTTGTCTCATAATTCATTTCATCTTAATTTTAAGATATATCATAGAAAAATATATTAATGATAAATTTATGAGTTATGCAACTTTAACGTAATTTTATTTAATTGAAAATAATTTTAATGCTAAATAGACTTCACCCGAGCGGGGCCGGACACTAATACTAGTGTTAGAAAAACTGTTAAACCTAACATAATTTATAAAATAAGATGTTATTACACTGTGAGTTGATCCAATTTTATATATAAAATAAATTATTCATTTAATGGTAATATATGAATTGTCTTTTTATATAATACGACTGTCTCACATTGTGACACCGTCTCAGTTTTTTATTGTTAAATTAATTAGTTACATACCATACAATAATTTATGCCTTGAAGCTAGATTAATGATCAATTTATATTTATGAAATTGAAGACCCATATTAACCATCCTAGAATTTTGATGGAAATAGATGATTTAAAAAAATGTAATACCTAAAGAAATTAATATATATAAAGTGAGAATTTTATTATGTCATTTTTGTATTTCACCCTATATATATATATATATATATATATATATATATATATATATATATATATATATATTTATTGTCAACAATATTTTTAAAAATTAAAGATAATAATAATTAAGTTAAGTGAAATTAATTTAAGTTTAGATTCTATAAGTTAAGCTCCTATAAGTTTAGTTCAGATCTTATAAATTCAGTTCAGAAAAGTTCAGATCCCGTGAGTTCAGTTCAGAAAAGTTCAGTTCAGATTCTATAAGTTCAGAAAAATTCAGATCCTATAAGTTCAGTTAAGAAAAGTTTAGATTCCACAAGTTCAGTTTAGAAAAGTTTAACAAAATTAAGGCCAAAAGAACATGGGCTTATTGAGAGACAACCTTATTTATTATTATTTTTGTTTTGATAAAACTGTGTATTTTCGTAAATCGTTTATTGTTTATCGTGTTTCTATAAAGTGATTCTTTTATTTCTTAGATCCTCAGTATTTTCATAATGACTGTTCCATTTTATCGTAGTGTGATTTTTTTTAATTTGAATCCATTTAATATCATGCGTGGCCATTTTATTGCTTTTGATTATGTTGGAAATATGGGCTCTTTTGCCTTAAGTTTGTTTTTTCAATTGTCCCACATTGGTAGAATTATGTTGGTTTTTGGTGTTTATGTAACCAACTATTTCTTACCTTATTACTAGTGTCTAATAGTTGGGCCTTTTGTAGAGGCTTTTGAGGTGCTTAATTCAGCTCGCACACGCTGTGCGCGAGCCTAGCCCGGTTCTGGACTGAATTTGGAAATCGCCTGCGGCGGGCTGTGCCTATCTTTTTGGGCCTGCTTCGAGTTTTGTTGTTGTGTCGGTTCTGTTTCTATATGTTAACAAAGTCAGTCAAACTGACTGTTAGTGGGAGAGAGTCTTTCTCCCACTAGAGCCTCTCTGCAGCACTTCAAAACACACAACAATAATCACTCCCCTTTCTCTCTTTTCTTGTTTCTCTCTTATACTTTTCTGGGTAAAGTAATTCAGTCGTTCGAAGGCTCTTATTCTCGAGTGGGCGGGTTTAAGACCTGTAGTGTAAATCCTTGGGGAACTACCCGCAACATCCGATCACCACCACGTCGTGGCGAAATAGTTTACGAGGCAGTGACTCTCTTACCACGTCACTACAAAATCGGTTATTTATGATCTTGTTATTTTCATTGTTACTGCTACTTCCGCATAACAATTTAAAAACTATTTGTTGTTGAAACAATGTCTTTTATGTCGAAAATCATTACTGATTTGTCGAAGCTTGATCGGTTGGATGGTAACAATTATAAACGTTGGTCCCAAAAATTGTTGATATTTTTGGAGCAATTAGATGTCGATTATGTTCTGTTTAACGACCCACTCAAACCAATTGTTTCTACTGATGCTGGGACTACCTCCCCTGTTGCTAAAGCTGTTCAGTCTAATGAAGAGGAAGTCAAAAAGTTTGAAGAGGACAATAAAGCAGATAGATGTCATTTATTGAACAACATGACTAATCACTTGTTCGATTTTTTTACCCCAAATGAGAGTCTTTAGAGTCAAAATATGGGGCTGATGACGCAGGGAAAAAGAAATATGTTGTGGGTAAGTTGTAATACCCCTGATTTTCAAGCTGTGCACACGACCGAGTACAGTAGAGTACTCAACCAAGTGGCCCTCACTCAACTGAGTGAGTGGATCAAGTGCCTTCTGGGCTCAAACTAACTTTCTGTATAGGTGTCACTCGACCGAGCGGATGGTGCACTCGACCGAGTGTACAGGTTCAGACCCAGTTTTGGGTGATGGGCTCCGTGTTATTTAGGCCTTGATATAAATACCCTCTTTTCAACTTTCTTCTTCATTTTAAAACCCTAAAAACTTACCAACCCCTTCTCCACCACAAAACCTCTCTAAAATATCCTTCAAATCTTATCCGTTATTTGAGATTTCACCTTATCTTGAAAATTGTGCTCAAGATCCACCCTTTCTCATTTCTTTACAATTGTAAGTTGTTATTTATTATTTTTCCTCCTTTTTAAGTCTTAGTAGTAACTCTAGAAATTGGGGGTTGTGTCTTATGGAGATTTAATTAGAGTTTTGGGTAATTATATTGTTTAATTATGGGATTATTAGTATTATTATGGGATTATTAGTATTATTATTGTTGTACGACATGGTTGTGATAAGTATCACTTGATTAATTGTAGGATGAAACTTTTAGAGGAGGATTATTGCGCTTACTTGTGATATTTGGAAGATTGCTAAAAGTTAGGATTTTTCTTCTCGGTTTTGGTAATATGGATGCTTACTCATATGTTTGCATATGTCATTCTTATTGTTGTTAGTCTTATATGATTTTTGTTGGATTCATCTTGTTGTTGGGATTTCATTTTAGCATTATAATGGATAATTAGTGTGGTCTCATATCATCATTAGATTTGCATTATAACATGAAAGAGGGAAATTGTTGTTAGTCTCATATTGTTGTTGGTAATGCATTATAGCATGATGACGGGTAATTGTTGATGTATGTGTCCTTGGCATGTTTAAGATTCATATTCCATGTGATGGTTTCATTTTTGGCATATTGTATTGCATAATGTGATATATATGATGATTGGTGGACGTGGAGGATGTTGGTTCTGATTGGCGGAGTTGGTGTTGTGTATACAATTGTTGAGGAGATGTAAGGCAGTTCGGGATACCGTCTTACGCTTGGGTTGCCTCTTAGGGTTTACCATCCCAAGAAGGATGTGCACGTTAATGACTTGATTATGGAGGGACTCGTGTGGTGTCACGACGTCTGGCAGGGGACCGGTGAGCGCCCGGGCTCGGTACCACAGACGTTTTCCGAGTACCTGTTTTATGGGATGCGGTCCGACTATTAGGTGGTGGTGTTGCGATGCGTCACCAGGTTTTTTGGTACGCTGAGCATGTCCCCCGTACTGGTTAGGTGGTTATGGGGACCGTGTGATTTACTCTTGCATTGCATTGCATTCATTTACATGTTCTCGTAAGTATTTGTATTACTGAAACTGACATGCGTTGGTTGAGTATAACTGTCACGTGCTTCAATTGGGTAGCCCGTGATGAACCATATGATATTTCCGGTCAAATAAGGAGTAATTTGAGTACATGTTTGGTTTTGGTATCGAGCGGGACACGGGCCGATTTATGGACTTTGGAGTTGAGTCGAGTATCCATGAGATAGTAGATGTAGGTTTCACTAGCAAGGTCATAGTAGTCTCGACGTGTATTATTCATTTATTCTATTATTTACTTTTGTAGCTCAATAAACATGTCATTTATATAAAATGTTATATAATTGTGGTTCTGATTCACAACATTGGGAAACCGAGATGGTGACATTCCCGATTACCTTGGCCGGATAAAAGAGGGTGTTACAAATTGGTATCAGAGCGAAAATTTTGGAACCTGAACCAATGAACCAAAATGAACCTAGGATTGACTAATAAAATGAACCCGACATACGTACAATAGGAGGTCGACTTTGGATGAGTAGGAGCCCTCATTTCATATCTAGATCCTATGTTCTTAGCCGGTAAACTACGGGGTGAGTATGAATATGGGTGAACGCTTATGTGCAACATGATGTGATTATATGTGTGTTATGGTAAGTTATTACATTTACTACATGAAGTGGTTATTCCTAATGTGGTGTATGTTAACATGTGAAAGTGAGACAAAAGGTTGATATGTATGACATGTTAGTATAGTTTGGAATATGATGGGTTTTAGTTTTATTCTTTTGCATTTTAAGACCGTGTATGCGCGTAAATTATGCTAGTAGTGCAATTAGAGTATAATCCTTAAGCGTTTGTTGGTATAGTAGTCGCTAGTATAAGAATAGTATATCGGAAGTGGTGAGTGTGATGACGTCTAATCTAACTCAGAGTGAGTAGCCAATGACCGGTGGACCTCCGAGCCTTACTCTCTTATTGCAGGAATATTACTATTTTGTTCCTAGTTGGGAATTTCAAGACGTAGAGAGGCACTCTACCAAATGCGAGCTAGTACTAGGCCGAGTAGCTGCCACTTTTTACTACAAAAACTAAAAAACTATTATTACACAGTTTTTATAATACCCAATTTCTATTTTAACTTTTCAAAGAATATAAATCTGTACCCCCTGTAAATAAATCCTAGAATCGCCTCTGGCTGACACTCGACCGAGTGAACCATGACACTCGACTGAGTGAATCATAACACTCGACCGAGTGGAGCATTTTATAGAAATCTAGAAATTTTTTGGAAATGGGAACTCGACCGAGTGCACGACACTCGACCAAGTGGACTAGGCACTCGATCAAGTGCATTTTTCTGGGCAGTAATTTCGCAAAAACCGTGTTCTTATCTACTTCTATCTTCATCATTTGTTTTTCATTATTCGTAACACCAACACCAAAATCTCTCTAAGAACATTTCCAAAACTCCATTGTTGCATTTTACCACTTGGATTCAAGCTTTCCACTATATTTCTTCTTTTTAATCTTTACCAATTATTCAAAGCAAGTAACTTTCTCTTTTCTCTTGTTTTCCCCAATTTGATTTTTCTTAGATATAGACTAGTTTCTTCAAATTTTACCTCTTATTTGAATGTTTTTGTTTAATTTATAGTAGTAATTGACTTTGTATAACATTATTAATGTTAAATATGAAACATTTCGCGTGGAATTTTGCCCAAATTGGTATATTTTGAAACTTAGGGTTCTTGAGACAAAAATTGGATTTTTATGTTTAAAAATTACTTTAATTGTTCAAAAAGCTTTAATCTTTGTTAGTAATGTTAGGTCTTGCCTTACATTTGAAATTTTGTCTTAAAATTTTGTGTTGAAATTTTGTCTTAAAATTTTGTGTCAAAATTTCGAAAATCATAACGTGTATGTCCAAATTTTGATTCTTCATGTTTAAAACTTGGTTCAATTGTTTCATAAGACTACCATCTTTATTAGTAATGATATGTATTTCCTTTGATTGAGAATCCTGTTTTAAAATTTTGCTCAATTTTTTTGTATTGTCTTAAACTGGAAATTGTCTTAAAATTTCTCCAAGCTTCGAAAATGCCCAACATTCATACCAAAGTTTTTATTTTATGTTTTATTCTTAGTTTAATTGTGTTAAGAACTTTGATAGCTATTACAAATGTCGTATATCGCTTGGAATTGGGCTTGATTAAGTGGTGATGTAAGTGTGTATAAGGGAATAGTGAATGGAAATGGGTTAGATATAGTAAACTAATGAACTTTTGAGGAAGAAGTATTTTATAATAGTAGCGATGTTTTGTGCTCAAGGTTGTGTTACTTCGTCGTTCAGAAGTGTTGGTGCATTGAAGGATTAAAATAAAGGGTTGGAACATGGGTTTGTATATAGCCTATGTTTGGGAATTGGAAATACTATGGAGAGATTTAGCTTATACCAAGTCTTGACTTAGCTTGAGTGAGTTGATTTGTACGAGGCAACTTATGAATGATGAATGGTGTGTAATCAAGGTTGGATACTTGGCGGTTATTTGGACTCATAGTTAGTGAATGAGGTGTGGAGGACATGTGAGGGTGACTATTATTGAGCATAATTTGGGAATTTTGGTTGACAAATAGTTGAGATTAGAATTGTGGAATGATAAGGAAATAGTTGAGGTATTAAAGAATTGAAATGGGGGTAATAACATGAGTTGTTAATAGTTTTCTAAAAGTGTAAATTAGATTTAAGGATTGATACGAATCGAATAGATGGTAATAATTAAGGATTTATGAAACATGAATATAAGAATGTACTAGAACGAGATATGAGTTAGAGGTTGATCTTCAAGATTTGTGACACGATACCTGATGTGGTCCAAAATAGCGCACTTGTAACCCCATTTCGAACCCCATTTTGCATGCTTTTATAGGACTTTCATAGTTAATTTCCTAGTCAATTGCTTCCTATTTTGATCACGACGTTTTTTAGGAAAGAAGCTAGAAATGTACTTTTTCTCATATCTTGTGAGCCTTTTGACGACATTAGAGGATGAAGCATGACCAGGAGACGATAACGGAGACCCGAGGATGTTAGGCACACGGTTCAAAAGGAAGTAGTGGAAGCCTTGAAGAGTGTTGAAGCCATTGAAGACCAAAAATATAAGACTGGCTCTCATCTCGCCCGAGATGGAGCTATCCCGCTCTAAATGGCGGGTTTTCTCCAGCAACTCGCTCGAGACAAGATCATCTCGCCCGAGATGACCACCAGAATCAGCAATTCCACTCTTAACTCGCACGAGTTACTCTTGCTAGAGGAAGGCATTAATCCACCTCGACATTACTTCAACTAATCCTCATTTTAACCTTCTTAAACCTAATCTTGTACCTACTATATTTACCTCATTTGTAATAATTTGAAGATTATGTCTCCTTAGTTTTAGTTTAATGTCCCTTTAGAGAGGACTAAGCCTCCTTGGTTTAGGTTAAGTCCTTAGATTAGATTAGATTATATTAGATTAGACTTTAATCTTTCCTCAATTTACCTTATTCTTTCAATAATCAAACTTTCAATATTGTTCTTGCAATTTACTTCTTCAATTGTTTACATTTGGATCTCTTGGGTTTTGTATTGAAGACTAAATGACAAATCTTTATCTTTATTCAAGATTTCCTTCCTTTCCCTTATTGTTGGTATAATTTCTCAATCTCTCTTTATTTACTTGTTAATCCTTTTCTTAATACCTTGCTTAATCATCATGTTTACTTGTGTTATGATGGATGACAACATTGTTAGCATAATAATCGTGATGGGTAGTGAGTAGTTTTGCTGCTAGGATTAGTGGGGGATTAGGGGAGTAACCATAGGTTTAGATCTTTGCTTAATGAGTTCATATGAATGATTGAATGTTGTTTTTTCAACTTATGCACATGTTATGTTTGATGAAATGCTTGATTGACAACCTAGCATGATTCTTTATCTTTTCAAGTTGTAAGACATAAATCAACTCGAGGAATGTTAGACCATGCATATAGTTGAATAGGGAGAATGAAGTCATTTTAGGTGGTGTAAAGCTATAAGCTCAGCTCCGGGACCTAATCTCTCTAGGGATTGTAAGACATAAATCAACTCGACCCCAACACAATTACAATCATTTACCGGATTCATTACTATGATCATACCATGTTTCCCCTTTTAACCCATGACACCCTAGTGCTTTTGTTTTCATTTATTTACATCTTTACTTTCATTGCTTGTGTTTACCTTTCTTGCTATTTACTTGCTTTCATTAGCTTTGCATTATAAACCCAAAACCCCCAATCATTGTGACACTTTCATAAATTGAGATAGACTTATAACCCAAAACACACCTTCCCATGGATCAACTCTGAATTACCACTTGCTAGTTGTTTGTTGGATTTATAAATATTGCTTGATAGGGTATGACAACTTAACCCTCATCAAAATGGCGCCGTTGCCGGGGACGGTGTTGTGTATTTAAATTATTCTTGTGTCTTGTTTTAGTTGTGCTTCTTCTTGAGGGACCTTGGTTCCTTGAGTATTTTTTTTGTTGTATTTACTTTGTTTGTTGTTTATAGTGTCTCTATTCATTTTCCTTCAACTTGAAAATGAATCTTTTGACGAGTACCTTGCTACATTTAATGATTATATGACTTATATTTGGTATGATGGTATTGTTCTTTCCACTTGGGTGGCATGTTTTGTTGTTTGTAATGGCATGAACCTTGAAACCTACAACTTAGCACTTCACATGAGTGATTGTCGGATATTTGAAATGAGTTGTGAGGACTTTTGGGAGTTTATTGAATCCATGTCCACCAAGTGTTTGATGAAAGACTTACATGACATAGTTGGGAGTGAAATGGAGGGTATATTGGAAAGATAAAATCCACATTTCAAAAGTTCATTGAGGAGAACTATGATATGAACGAGATTTTTGAAGATGAGACACCCACCTATTCCATTGAGCCTACCTATTACGCCCACAATTTTTTCCCTCCTTGGGAAGATGGCGTGATAGAAGAGAATAATGATGATGATGAGGATTACATTTTTTTATTGCAAAACCAATGCATTGATTCCTTTAAATCACCCTCTTGTATGACAATGAACCCGCCTTCCATGAAAAGTGATGCTAATGGGCAAATGGAGAATGAAATGGAAGTGAGCTTGAGTGAAAACTCGCCCTTTGAGGATGACATATTGGAGGGATACAAATGTGTTGAACTTGGTGAGCCTTGTATTGACAACCCCTTTGATAACGGTCCTCGTTGGAATGAAGAAGTTGAGGACATTTGGTAAATCCAAATAGATGGCATTGAAGCCACCTTAGAGGAAAATGAGAGTACTTATCTTGAATATGGTGATTTTGACTATTTGAAGGACGAGTTGGGTGAGATAGTAAGCAATCCCATGCCCCATGTCCCTTCCATCGTTCATATTTTATATAATTATTGTCATGGTGTTCTTAACATGCTTGTTTGGTCCAGTACTTGGGCATTATTCATTTCTACATTCATGTGGTTCTATCCATGCTTCTTTGTGCCCCACTCCCAAGAGTTTGACCAACTTATACGAACTTTGAGTGCCATTGATATGGCTATATGAATTTGTTAATTGAACTCCTTGGTTTGGTGGAGTTCCCCAATAACCATCAACTTGTATATATGTATTTAATGTATATTTGCATGCATTTCATTTAATTCTTGCATGAGAGATGAAAGGGAGGGATCTTACATTTCTATTGAGCATTTTGAAGGAAGAATATGAAAATGAGAGGATAGGAAATGTAAAGAAACAGAAAAAATGAAGAAATTGGGCTTGTGCGTAATTTACTTATCGTTTTGAAGGAGTTTGGGCGAAAGTATGTGTAAATTGTCCGACCGAGAATGAGCCCCCACGAGTTGGAGGCTAAGAAAGTAATAACTCGGGCGAGACTATTACAACACAGGCGAGTTATTGAACAACTCGAGCGAGTTGAGAAGAGCTCGGGCGAGACATGCTGTAGAGTGAAAGAAAAATCCAGTACTGACGCCCATCTTGAGCGAGACAAAACCATCTCGGGCGAGATGAGCTGCAACTCGAGCAAGACATAATCGTCTCGAGCGAGATGAGAAGAGAAATTCAGCCCTGCTCCAGAATCCGGGCGAGCTAAGCCCAACCCGCCATAGTTGAACCTCACCTCGTGCAATGCTTCATTTTTGTCGACACAACTTATACTCTATCCTAGCTTCAACCATCTTCATCTTCTACAAACAGACTTTTCATCCCCAATTCACAAACCCCACTCAAATCTTAACCAATTCAACCAAATTACCTTCTAATTACTCCATATTTCATTCTAATCCATTTCTACACAATAAAAACTAAGTTTTCAACCTTCTACATACCCAAAATCACCCAAATTCATCACTTAGAAACCTAGGGTTTCAAAAATTCGTAAGCTACAAATTTTTCATTGGGTTTGATTATTGCCTTCTAGCTTCAATTCATTGCTTCTAGTGTGCTTCTAAGACATTTTCAAGGTTGATTGGCTCTTGTTTATGTGGATTTGAAGAATCTTTTGGGTAGTAATTTTTGATGTGCTTAAGACAACTCCAATGGTTATTTGCGAGGGAAAGATAAGGCCACTACCTCCCAGAGAACAAAGAGGAGAAAAGGAAGTAGTTCTAATGCACCGCCAGAGTCTCAAGGGCGAGAAGAAGAGCTAGTGCCCGCGGTGGAGCAACTTGAGAGCTTCCCGAAGGTTGTTTTTGTGAAAGATGAGCATAGAAAACTATTTACCAAGCTAGTAGGTATGGAATTTGAGCCTACTCGTTTTCTTTGTCATCGTATTTTGGATAAACTTGGTATTTATGGTCAAACCGAGTCTTTGTTTAGAGGAATGGGTCTTGAGAGAATGTATAACATGTATGAGGTGACTTACTTGAGCCTCACATTGGAGTTCTTATGTAGTCTCAAAGTTTAACAAAGAAATGGGGTGTGCTTGGAGTTTCGATTATGTAATGAAACTCACCGGTTGACACTAGCTAGTTTCGGTGCTATTTTTTGACTTGTAATTCCCGAGACCAACCTTGAAAAGCCCATGGGTTTTACGAAGTCACATTTGTGGAGAACAATTACCGGGTTGGAGTTGGTTAATTTTAGGAGATGTCATGCTTTCTATGTTCATCACCCGGTCATTAGAGTGAGGCATATATTTATTGTGGGGACTATCATTGGTCGGAGCGACACGGGGGGTCTTAGCCAACTTGACATGACCTTTCTCGAGTCTTATTTGAATGTCCAAGGGTTGCCTAATTATAACTTCAACCCCGCACTTTAGATGCTCATTCGTTTTAGAGCAATAGCTAGGGGAACGACGAAGACCAAGAGGATTGTAATTGGAGGTCTTATAACTAGGATGGTTCAAGCTTTGTGTCTGGGGTTTAATGATGATAAGAGGTATACACCTTTGCGCGGAGACACTTTAATTGATGAAACGACCATATTTCGGTTTCATAAATGGTGCAAGTATAATGAGTCGAGAGGAATTGATTGGCTTACGAAGGGGATCACTACATTCATCTTTCCTTGTTGGGACCTTCCACCCGTCTTGCCTAGGTCGAGCTACCTTGCACCTATGCCGAGCTACCCCCTTCCTATTGAGAGGATTGTGGCTCCACCACCTAGAAGATAAGAGGAGATAGGTCAATCTTCTACTCATGCACCACGAGCTCCAAGCCATGACCTTATACCTTTCCTCCACGGTGTTTGACCTTCCTATGTTGTCATTCCACCATTCCCCAATGTCTACCGACCCTAAGCTCCTCCTCCTTCCACTACCCCTCTTTCGAGCATTGACTTGTTGACGGGTATGATGAACCACATCGACATGAGGATCCACCAAGGTCAAGAAGACACCTATTTGGCCCTTTATCCTCAATACTATCACATGGCTCAACAAGAGTTCATCGACCCTAATGGTCCTACGCCTTCTTGGGTGCAACCACACCTCGTGTTTCCAAAACAAGGCGGGGAGGAGGATGAAGAATAAGAGAATGAAGATGAGGACAACTTTAATGAAGGGGGATTTGATTAAAATCCCGATTTTAAGACTTCTATCCTTTCTTTATCTCTTGTATATACTTTGCATTATATTATATTTCATATTAGTTTAGCTTAGCTTGCATGCTAGTTTCCATTTACTTTTCACTTGTAATATATTTCATATAGCACTTGCATCTAAATAGTTCATATGACATGCAGTGTAGCTTGCATTGTAATATAATTCATGTAATTAGTTGCATTTAGGTTATTACATTATACATTCATGCATGATCAATAATGACTAAACCTATTCCGTTCTACACTAGAAGTAGTGTTCAAATCGGTTTGGGGAGGTTTGATCATAAATTTCCTAAGCTAATTCAAATTAGCTTTCATATTAGTAGAAAACATGCATCACTTTAGTCTAGCTTAGCATATTTGCATCATTTGTATTATATGACATATAGTTGCATTTACATAGAGCAAGCATTTATTCATTTCATACATTGCATATGCACTTTAATTTTTATCTATTTGAAAACAAAAAAATATGTTCTTATTTTCAAAAATTCAAAAACAAGTTCTTTAATTTTCGATAATTTAAAAATACAAAAACATGTTCTTTATTTTCAAATAAAACTCATT
>VHZZ01002172.1:95888-112980 GCA_009801015.1 Silene noctiflora
TCAATTGCGTAAGTGATGAAAAAAATATGACAAGGGTAGTATGGTAAAAAAACGTATGTGAAAGAGTAAAATCCGTATGTGAAAAAGCACGTCCCAGGGTCATGCTCATTCATGGACATGATTTACTCAATCGTGGACATAAATGACCAATTTACCCCTTATATTTCTCCCAAATTTCAATTTCCTTACTCTACACAATTCTCCATTTTACATCCTACCACCTCTCACCGCCCCTCCCACCACCCTGCCACCGCCCCTCCCCACCTTTGATTGCCGCCGATCACCGCCCTTTCCCTCTCCTCCCTTAACCGGTGTTGCTGGATGCCTGACCAGCGTTCCCTTGCCTGTACACAGCCAAATTAATTAGCCGACCACCTAAAGCCACCACCATCAACCATCTCAGGCTACCGCCCTCTACTCGATGACACGACCACCACCAAACCCCCCATCTTGCTCGACAAAAATCACCGACTCAGACCCCTTGCACACGCCTAACCCTGCCCTTAGCTTGCACACTCGCCTGGCTTACCTCCGACGCCTCGGCCGACCAAACAACCGCCCCACTGCCACCACCGGCCCCCTTCCCTGCCACCTTAGCCACCCCTTCCCCATAAACCCTAATTTCACAGAACCTAATTTTATCTAACCCTAATTAATCATCATTAGTTACATCCTCTTAATTTGATACAAAGAGTAAAATAATCAATAAAGTAAGAAATGTTATTTGATTATGAAAATTAAGATCAATAATTGGTAATTTGATTATGATTTGATTAATAATAGAGAGATAGAAAAGGAGAGAATTTGTTAATTTCTTTCATTAGAATAAGGGCAAGCGGTGAAAAGTTTATGGCAAAATATCTGTGAATGAGTAAAATATATACATAAATAATAAAATTATATCGTATATCTCTGTTCACCCTATTATTTCCCTTCATATGGGTGTATACAGTATAAACTATAACAAGTATGCTCTTGATGGAGTTGATAGAAAATGTTAATATACCATATTTTTCAGAAATTCAATCACCAGAAAGGAGCAATTTCTCTCCGTCTACAGTCTCTAATCCTTGCTGTCATCTTTTCTTGTTGCATTCGACATTGCCAATCAATCTATTGGTTAAGTTACTGGGTTGTAATGGTTGAGCACAGAAGATGCTCGATGAAATTCCTGAGAGAATTTCAGTCTTTTGAAACTTGGTTAATTTCTGGGTATGCTCCAGGATTGCTGATGCTTCTTCAATTCTTCGTGTTCCGTTGCACTTAACTAACGACGAATAACAAGAGCTTATAAGTCATTGCCAATAAACATGGAAATTGTAGTAGTATTTCTGTTTGTATACTAGCGTAGCCGCATACGAGTATCAAGTATGATGAAAGATGCTTAGCTGGAATTGTGTGAATAATGCAAATTTGAATTTCCATTGTATCAATGGAGGCGAAGACCAAATGGTTCATTAATCTCTCGTCACTTCTTTTATTGTGATGTAGACATCGAACCACATCCTCCAACGGTTTTACTGAATTTTTCTCGCATCATGTTGTTGTAGCTTTGATTACTTAACATAATGAGAATTTCGCTTTTGTCTTCGCCTTGCAAGCAAAGGCGGCAGGTATGACATTAAAGAACCTTAGATTATGTGGCGGCTGTCACTCTCTGATGAAGCTTTGGTTTGATCATCTTGGCAATGGCATATGTTCTCGCAGGAATTACTGGTTTTATAGTTTTCGGACTACAGCAGATAGCCACCACATACTTTTGGCTATTTACCCAACTCAATATTTGGCCTCCTTTATGAGGTGTGCAGATTTACTCACTACTCACTCTTGGTGCTCAATTCTTTTATCAAGCATTTGTCGGTAAAAGTTGAATCTTTTTACCTGTGATTTGATGAAGGGATCTTAGTTTAGGCATGCTTACATTTTGGTTATTCTTATGTGTAAATCATTGCTGTATTTGCATACCAGGGTATTCTTTATTAACAATTTAAATTCCTTACATTACACTGATTTTTATACATCTTTTATCTTGTTATTACGGATTCTGAACTTCTTTCACATGAGATTCTTTTCGTCTTTAAATCTTCTCGTTCAAGAGGAGCGGATTCTCCTATTAACAGTATCATAAGTCATAACCCATGTTCCCGACAGTGCAATTGAGGACAGTACTTACATGGAGTAATAATTTATTTCTCAATCTAATACTAACTTACATTCTTCGGCCATTATTTCCATTGAAACAGTCATGCAGACACCCATTGTCCACTGTGGGTCCTGGTCGCCATAGAAGAAGGGTATGATGCTGGGTTTGGAGGATCCGGGACCTTGACTATCCCTTCAAGCATCTGTATGACCATCCTCATTGTAGGTCTTAAATTTGGATCCGCTTCTGTGCACCACATGGCAATCTTCACCAATTGCTCTAACTTTGGAATGTTAGCGAGAGCTTCAATATCACCTTTGACGAGATCATCTAGTGTGTTCATCTTGTAACACTCGGAAGCCCAATCAGTTAGCAAGACAAAACCACCGTCTTCATTATCTTCAGCTTGCACATTGCTCTGGCAACATATTACCTCAAGCAACAAAATCCCATAGCTGTAAATATCAACTTTTGCTGTGATTGGCATTTTCCGAAACCATTCAGGAGCAACGTATCCTCTGGTTCCTCTGGCCGCTGTATATGTATGGCTCTGATTCGGCCTCAAAAGCTTCGCTAACCCAAAGTCAGAAATCCGAGCATTGTGATCATCATCCAAAAGTATGTTTTGTGGCTTAATATCGCAGTGGATTATCTGGCTGTTACAATCTTCATGCAAATAGGATAGACCCCGAGCAATGTCATGGACTATTTGCAATCTCTTCTCCCAGGCCGGCTTAGGAAGTCCACAAATATAATCAGAGAGAGTGCCATTACTCATAAACTCGTATACCAGCATCTTATGCTTTCCTTCCTCACAGAAACCCACAAGCCTGACCAGATTTTTGTGATGGTTTGACCTATGGCGTCCACTTCTGTTTTGAACTCCTTATCAGCATTTCCAGGAAGTTTATCCAATTATTTCACAGCGATAAATGTTGGAGAACCTGAAATGTCATCTATGACCCTTTTGTACACCACACCAAAAGCTCCCTGGCCTAGTTCTTCCTTGAACCCGCTTGTAGCCGCATCAACTTCCTTGTAGCTGAAAGTACGGATGCTGTTCTTCCCACTTATTTTGCTCCCACTGGTAACCTGGTTTTTTTTTTCTTATGTAAAAGACAGAAGCAAATACCAACCGCCAGTAGAATGATATTGGTCAGTCCTATGGTACCTAGAAGACCAATCAAATACCTGTTTGATTTCCTATAGCCCTTCTCGCCGACATCTTCATTAATCCTTACCTTGATAAAGGCTTTCCTGTCTACAGAGCTATCAACTTTCCCATTTGATAGTGGTAGTCTCTTCTTCCAACAGTCTCCAGTTTCTTCGAATATACCAACTGCACAAAAGCAATCATCCAAGTAATCTTCTCGGCACCAATCTATTGTAACATTTGGAAAGTGCTCATAGTCAGAGAGTGGCCAATCTACATTTATCAATACTTTAAGATCGAAGTCATTCTTTTCATTTGATGGGTATTGACAGTTTGTGGTGGGAAGTTCTGATAACACCCTCCCATTTCATTGTTTGGATCCAATAGCGAATAACCAGGGGGACACGAGCAGTGTGGTTTGCTGTCATTCCCAAACTTACAGTAGCTATTGAAACCGCACACCCCACCGCCTGCATCTTGTAGAACAGCTGTGCAGATATTATCGGGAGCAAACGACTTGACAGACCAACCTGCTGACCCTTTAGGATAGACATAATGTCTTAAAACGCCGTCATGTTCAAGAATCACCCTCTGGTAAAGAACATCTTCAGAAACAACTGGTCTTCTGAGAAAATATGCGTAAGGATGCTACCATTATTGCCTACAAGATACAGGAGGCCAGACTGGTTGTACACCACCTGCAATCCTAACCCTTGATTCTCATAGTCCTTGTAGTTATAGTTTAAAGAGTCAAAAAGTGGGAAATTTGTGGTGTATAATGCTAGATTCCCGCTGGTTGTGAACTCGAATGCGAACCTGCCACTTGAGTAATTCTGTTCTGAATAAGGAGCAATGAGTTGGACACCTTGACCTAGAGTCTGTGTGGGCAGTAATGTGTCCGTCGGCTCATCAAAGCTTTGCCAAAGTACAACAGAGTCTTATTTTGAAACCACAAGGTTGCCAGTGTCTAACAGAGCGGCGTAGGCAGGGGACCCACCAGACAACTTGGCTGTCCACAATTCTTGGCCTCTTGGATCAGTTAGCATTAAGCTTCTGCCACTAGCTAACTCCACTTTTGATCCACTTGGGGCCAGTTTGTCTCTGTTGGCAGACCATGATATCGTTTTTTGAGGGATTTGGTTGAACCATATGGCTAGCAGGAAATTTCCAGGTTCAATCTCCTGGAACCCAAATGCAAAATCTTCAGACGGAGATACCCATGACGAAGTTATATCTCCAGCTGTAATGGAAGATCCCGTCAGTGAAAAGTGGTGATGATCTATTGATCATATGAAATATATGAGTTCGAACTTGTTTGAGTGTATATATTAGCTAGCTTACTTGGTGAATTTGGAATGAACGCGAAGAAGAGTAAAAAAAAAAGCTTTCTTAACTAAGAGTATTCTAGTATCAATGAAGTGTACCACCAGGGTGCTAAATCGGTTAATAATGTTTCGTGACTTTTAACCCACCTGAATATTTACCCAATGCAAGAGTTGAGTTGACTTTTTGTTTAAGCTTACGAAGTACGCACAATTGCCATTAATCAAGCAAATAAGCAAAGTCTAGATGGCAAGGACAGAATGCTTACCAATGACCGAGTATTCAAACTTCAAAGGTCAATCGAGGTGATCTCTTTCTCTATGCAAAGAATTTCTTTTGGAATTTGGTTAAAGATTACGATCTTTTTTCTAACTTGCCTTATTACATTAATAGATGGCTGTTCCTGGAAAATTTTCGCCATGATTACTAATGTTAGTTTCGCCACTATTTATGAATCCAGAATAACAGATAGCCTATGTTTGAGGTTTGATTACGGCAAAAAGAGTGGGAGTATATAAGTGGTTTGTATCACGCCATAGGCTCATTTTCATGTCCATTAGATAAGGTGGCATGGTCATTGATAGATGGTATGCAAACCATGGTTATAAATTCATATGCATCAAACCCGTCTTCATGGTTCCCTTTTGTACTACACGAATCCAATGCATCAGTAGGTATAGCATCTTATGCTCTCCTTCCTCGCAGAAACCTACGAGCCAACCAGATTCTCGTTTTACGTTTGACATGTGGCTTTAACTTCTGTTTTCAACTCCTTATCTGTAGATCTAGATATTTTCTCGCAGCTATTAAAGTTGGAGAACCGGAAACGTCTTCAATGACAGCTTTGTACACCACACCAAAAGCTCCCCGTCCTAGTTCTTCCTTGAACCCAGTAGTTGATGCATCAAATCTGTCGTACCTGAAAACATAGATGCTGTAGTTACTCATCCCCAATTTTTTTTGCTCCCACAATAACCTGAATATGTTTCTTATCGTATAAACGAAAGCAAATACCCGCCACCAGTTGAATTATATGCTCAATCCTGAGGTAACTAGAAGTGCAACCAAACCCATGTTTGGTTTCCTATGGTTTTTCTCACTGACGTCACCATTAATTTTTTACCTTGATGGAGCCTGTCAGGTCTATAGACTCGTCACTTTTTCCTATTGAGAGTAGTAGCTTCTTTTTCCATCCGTCTCCACTTCAAATACCCCAACAGCACGGTAGCAATTATTGAAGCAAATTTTTTGGCACCAATTAAGATCAAACTCAATCTTTTCATTTTGTGGCGCTTGACAGTTTTGTTGTGGGAAGTTCTGATAGCATCCACCCATTTCATAGTTTGGATCCAGTAGCGAATAACTGAGCGGGCAGAAGCTGCGTGGTTTGCTGCTGTGTGCCTATGTTACTCTGACTTACTGCAAGAGACAGACATGACACGGTGTCGGAGTGTCGGATTCGGTTATTTTCCAGCAGGAAGTTTACAATTTTTTTGTCTAGAATGAAATGTCAAAGTGTAGTGTCATGTCGGACACGCGATACGCTACCAAACAGACGTGTTGTAGTAACATAAGTTTGCTATCATTCCCATACTGATAGTAGCTGTTGAAACCGCACACCCACTACCTGTATGATGTGTAACAACTGTGCAGATAATATCGAGAGCTTCAGCTAATGATTTGATTGACCAACCAGCTGACTTTTTAGGATAAAACCTTAAACATAGTCTTAAAACGTCCAGAACCACCCTCTAGTGTCGAACATGTTCAGAAACTTAGTCTTCCGAAAACATATGCACAAGGATGCTGCAATTATTGGCTGCAAGGTACAGAAGGCCCGACTTGTTGAACACCATCTAGATTTCTAACCCTTCATAGTTCAAGTAGTTTGAGATTGAAGAGTCGAAAAGCGGGAAGTTTGTGGTTTATAATGCTGGGTTCCAGCTTGTTGTGAGCTCGAAGCAAATCTGCCATCGAATAATTCTGTTCTGAATATGGAGCGATAAAAGTGTCAGTTGGCTCTTCAGAGCTTTGCCAAAGTACATCAGAATGTTGTGTTGAAAGCACAAGGTTGCCAGTGTCTAGAAAAGCAGCTTGAGCAGTGGTCCTTCCAAATAACTTGGCTTTTTAGAACTCTTAGCCTCTTGGAGCAGAAAGTAATAAGCTTCTGTCTCTAGCTTACTCCACTATTGATCCACTTGGGTCACGTTGTCTCAGTTGGCGGACCATGATATGGATTTTTCAGGGATCAGATTGAATTAATACAGTAACGATAAAAAAGAAGGTAATGATAGAAAATAAAGGGGTGCATTTCTCCTGTTTGTACTACTTTAAGCTGAAACTTGTGAGAAGAATTCACTAACATTCATTCTATCATGTGTGTTTCTTATTAAAATTTACCCGAGCTTGTTTTCCTGATTAATGATCCTTGAATTTTCTTTTAATTTTTTGTAGCTGCAGGTTGCAGCATGTGAAGTGAAATGTTGTAACTTCTTGTAGTTGGTAGTCCACGACTTCGATACTAAATAGATTTTTCATGATTGAACGGAGACAATGAACAGATCCCAGAAGACTAGCAGTTTAAGAGGTTGCAGTGTTTTTTGTAAATAAACCATTTTGCTTTCGTTTGCTATGAAAACAAAGGAAGTGCTTCTGAGGAGAGCGTGATACGGGTAATAAAGGTCGTCACATTCATTAGTTGCCTGGCGCTTCTTGTTAACATCGAGACCACTCATTAATGGATAAGCTCCAGAATGCCAATTGGAACTACATTAACCAAGTAAGACTTAATTTCCGACATGTGGCGTATTATAAGTTGGTACGACTTACGAGGCCTTCAACTCATTACTCATAATTGTGGACGATGACATCGCTTGAAGGCGTGAAAATGGTTATTCTGTTCTTAAGCGGGACAAATGGTTATTTAGTGTGGGGATAGGGATAACATAAATACATAATAATACAGATCAATTCCTTGGGGAAAGATGTTGACTTCCAATACATAATACATATTTATTCCATAATATTACTTCTCTAACAGTCATCCTTAATCCTTCTTTACCTTGATGAAGGCTGTCCGGTCCACAGAGACATCGCTCTTCCCGTTCGAGAGTGGTACCTTCTTTTTCCAACAGTCCCCAGTTTCTTCGAATATCCCAACTGCACAAAAGCAATCATCCAAGCAAACTTCTCTGCACCAATCAATGGTTACATTTGGATAGTGTTCATAGTCAGAGAGTGGCCAGTCTACATTTATCAACACTTTCAGTTCATAGTCCTTTTCATTCGACGGTTTTCCACAATTTTGTGATGGGAAATTCTGATAGCATCCACCCATTTCATTGTTTGGATCCAATAGCGAATAACCAGGGGGACACGAGCAGTGTGGTTTGCTGTCATTCCCAAACTTACAGTAGCTATTGAAACCGCACACCCCACCGCCTGCATCTTGTAGAACAGCTGTGCAGATATTATCGGGAGCAAACGACTTGACAGACCAACCTGCTGACCCTTTAGGATAGACATAATGTCTTAAAACGCCGTCATGTTCAAGAATCACCCTCTGGTAAAGAACATCTTCAGAAACAACTGGTCTTCTGAGAAAATATGCGTAAGGATGCTACCATTATTGCCTACAAGATACAGGAGGCCAGACTGGTTGTACACCACCTGCAATCCTAACCCTTGATTCTCATAGTCCTTGTAGTTATAGTTTAAAGAGTCAAAAAGTGGGAAATTTGTGGTGTATAATGCTAGATTCCCGCTGGTTGTGAACTCGAATGCGAACCTGCCACTTGAGTAATTCTGTTCTGAATAAGGAGCAATGAGTTGGGCACCTTGACCAAGAGTCTGTGTGGGCAGTAATGTGTCAGTCGGCTCATCAAAGCTTTGCCAAAGTACAACAGAGTTTTGTTTAGAAACCACAAGGTTGCCGGTGTCTAACAGAGCGGCGTAGGCAGGGGACCCACCAGACAACTTGGCTGTCCACAACACTTGGCCTCTTGGATCAGTAAGTATTAAGCTTCTGCCATTAGCTAACTCCACTTTTGATCCACTTGGGGCCAGTTTGTCTCTGTTTGCTGACCATGATATCGTTTTTTCAGAGATTTGGTTGAACCATATGGCTAACAGGAAATTTCCAGGCTCAACTTCCTGGAACCCAAATGCAAAATCTTTAGACGGAGATACCCATGGCGAAGATATATCGCCAGCTGTAATGGAAGATTCCAAGGTTATGTTCTTATAAGTTTGAGCGGTGATGAATGATGGCAAAATTAAAAAAATACAAATAAAACATGGTAAAAATATGGCCATATAGAAAAGATTTTGTTTCTGTTTTGAGAAAACAATTCAGAAATGCAGATACAGGAATTAGTATGGCTTCATTGTTCTTGACAAATTTTGTTCCTCTTTTGTAGGCTTATTTCTACCACAGTCCACAAGTACAAAGGCAAGAGTGGAAAAGTCAGTTCACTTGAAATGCCCACCTTAATTAATATCAACAGTCAACACATAAAGTTAGCAGCCTTGGTGGCCGGTGGCCCGTCCTCCCATGGCATTTATTATCTGTTTCAATCTCAAATCGATCGTTGCATCATACTATTCTCAATTGGTGCATTATGGTGCGTTATTGATGTTGCCCGATACTACGTCACAATGTAGCCGGCTAGCCGCGACAGCCAAACAGAGGCGTCCACGACAAAGAGCACACTATTATTAGCAGTCAGTGACAGTGAAAACTCGTGATGATCTGGAATCAAGGCGAAGAAGGGACAAAAACGCCCTTAACTAAGAGTACTTAGTATTACTGAAATTTAGACAGTGAAGTGTCACTACCAAGGCATCAAGGTGCTAAATCAGTTATTAATGTTGAGTGACTTTTATAGCCGACCTGAAAAGGACGGTTTTCCCGGATAAAATGGCAAGGATAAAATGCTTACCAATGACAAAGACAAATACAAAGACAGACAGACAGAGACAAGACTGAATATTCAAAGGTGCGTAATGAGTTCTAAGGATTAAGGAGTTAGTTGGGGCGGGGTGGTTTCTCTTTAAGCAACAAAAAAATTGAATTTTCGTCAAAAGATTTGTACTGCCTGACTACATATTTTAGTTCCGCCACTGCCAAAGTTGATAAGAACGACTAAATAGCTTAAATCAGTCGTCAGCTTGGACTATTTATGAACCCAGAATTACGGATAGCATATGGGTGACTGTGTAAGGTTTGAGAGCACGAATTTAAAGTTTCAAACACTGAACCACTAGAGAGCCCTAGTTGCGCACTTGCACATGTTCACTAGATAAGAAAGGTGGCATGGTCATTGATAGATGGTATGCAAACCATGGTTGTAAATTCATATGAATCGGAAGACGTTGCATCAAAACCTGTCTTTATGGTTCCTTTTAAAAGTATAGCATTAAGCTTTGTTGGGTAAAACTAGCTCAAAAGGTAGATAAAATATGAAAAGCCAAATGAAATTTGAAACTAATAAGATAAATGATTAACTTTAAAATATTTGGTAAAACTAGTTGGAAAGAAAACATGCCGGTAAGCATCTCAGAATGAGCCCAATGCCTTAACATGAAGAGTACTCGCCGGTTTCAATCTCAAGAGGGCCCTGCGAGGATTTGCGAGCCAGGGAAGTCGGTGAGATAACCCTAAAGAAGGACAAGAGGCATAGAGGAAAAAGACGGCGAAATAGGTGCATAATTAGGATCTTAGGGTTACAAATTCTTTGAGACGCTAAAGATAATAGTTAAAACTAATTCGACCTGCACTAGCAAAGAGAACAACCACAGTGATTGGTGACCTGTCGCCATGCTCTCAACCAACACGGATTGATTGGATATTGACCCGATCAAAACCACCAGCCTAAAAATGGCATGATCTAAACCAAATGATATCCTTACATGCAAATGGCATAAACTTCAATAAATACGACTTGAAATGATTTGATTCAGGCCTAAACGGGCCCGGTAATTCTTAGTTGTAACAAAGCCTTACTGACTCAATCCTACCTGATCTCAAGTACATCATACTCCCATACTGATTGATCCAAACATAGGATCCTTATGACTCGTTTGCTACGTCTAATTATGATGTTAACGTTGGTGGTTTTCTCTAGGGAGGGGTAGGTACTAGCTAGTAGCCGAAGAAGAGTATGAGGTCGGGCTTCGAGGTCTGAGGACCTGGATTAGCCCTTCAAATATGCACAGCAATCCTCGTTGGTGTTAAACTTGAGTTAACTTGTGTGCATCAGATGGCTTCACCATTTGCTCTTATTTTCTCTTATCTGCAAGAGCTTCCATATCATCACCTGACGAGCTTATCCAGTGTCTTTGTCTTATAACTGTCAAAAGCCTAATCAGTTAGTAGGACAACACTGTCGTCTTCATTATTTCCAACCTCCCGTAACATGGAACTTTAAGCAGTAAAATCCCACAGCTATAAAAATCCAGTTTTTGCTGTGATGCGCATGTTCCTTAACCATACAGCAGCAACATATGCTGTAGTTACTCTTGGGAATGTACTTGTAGGGGTTTGATCCGACTTCAAAAGTTCGCTAATCCAGTCTGAAATCCGTGCATGGCCTTAGAACATATGCACAAGGATGATGCAATTACTGCCTGCAAGGTACAGAAAGCCAGACTGATTGAATGCCACCTGGACTTTCTAACCTTGATTGTCATAGTCCAAGTAGTTTGAGTTTGAAGAGTCGAAAAGTGGGAAGTTTGTGCTGTATATTGTATAATGCGAGATTCCCGTTGGTTGTGAGCTCGAATGAAATTCTGCCACTCGAATAATTCTCTTCTGAATATGGAGCAATGAGTTGGGCACTTTGACTTAGAGTCTGTGGGAAATAAATGTTTCGTTTACTGTTTAGTCTTCAGAGTTTTGCCAAAGTACAGAAGAATCCTGTGTTGAAAGCACAAGGTTGTTAGTGCCTAGAAAACCGGCGTGGGCAGGGATCCTCCCTGATCAGTTGGCTGTTTACAACTCCTGGCCTCTTTGATCAGGTTGTCTCAGTTGGTGTCAAGTTGTCTCAGTTGGCGGACCATAATATCGATTGGCTAACAGGAAATATTTAGACTCAATCTCCTGAACCCAATTGCAAAATATATATTCAGCTGTAAAGAAAGAGCCCAATGTTTATGTTGTTGCGAGTTTGAGCGTTGATGGTGGGTGGCAAAATAACGAAATTAATAACCATTAAAAAAACGGTAATGATAAGTTTGTACTATATGGTACCTCTGTAGATGTTTTTTTTTTTTTTTGTTTTTTTTTTGTTTTTCTTATGATGAGTTTACGTCATCAGTCGATGGTAGAGGGGAGAATCATTGTATTATCCAGTGCATTTTTCGTGTTTGTACTGTTTTAAGCTTAAACTTGTGAGAAGAAGTCTCTAACATTCAGTCTATCATCATGGGTGTTTCTTATTAATTTTTACCGGAAGGAATATTGTTTTACTGATCCTTTGAATTATTTTTTAGCTGCAGGTTTGCAGTGTGTGAAGTGAAATGTTATAACTGGTATGCCAAAAATATTGAAATGTTGTTTTCAGATGATGCGTAGTAGCAGCAGTTGCATCAACCCGTGGTACTTTACGCTTTAAGAAGCTATGGGGAAAGCATATAAGACGAGTAAACCAGTTTGATTGGGTTGGCTATACTCCATTATGAAAACAAATGAAGTAGTTGTGAGTTGTGAGGGAGATGAAAAAGTAATATACGGATAACAAAGGTTGCTTTATGTTTGGTACCACATTCAATAGTGGATAAGCTCTAGAATGCGAATTGCAACAACCCCATTAACCAACTAAATAAGACTTAATTTCCGATTATGAGTCAGTACAAGTCCTTGGACTCATTACTCATTATTGTGGACGACGGCATCTCTTTATGGCGTAAAAATGATTAATAATTTGAGATCGCTACGACAACTTAGTTCGCAGTGTGCATGATTAGAAAGAAGAATCAAGAGCACAAAAAGAGTACACAAATAGTTTAATAAGGGCACAGCTAGGCATGATCTGTTAGATACTTAGATGTGTGTGTGCATGATCTGTTAGATGTGTGTGTGCATCATCTCTTATCAATCTTGACAAATATATCTGGTATTCCGGCAATACAGCTACTTAGACAATATTTAAAACCAACTACTTTGTAAAATGTATGACAGATCACGTGACTCATCGACAGATTAAAAGGCACTCCTCGAATGTATTATTGTCATTTTGTTCGACTGGATTGGAACGAGTCTATTCAAATGCTTGGCCACCAGATTTGCCCACCTATTTTTAGTTTATGAGATTTGATAATATAATTAATTTGTATAGATTTATTTAATTACATTAAAATCCCCTGATTTCCAGATTCTATATATAGTATTAATTATCAACTAGTGTTCATGTAGGATTAGAAAAAACCAAATATAAAAGTACTCATCCACAACACCTTTACCACTTAGCATGGAGCAATAATCTCCTTTATTTTGCAGATTTGTCCCTGTGACATCTCGATTTATTTGTGGGTTTATAACTCCTCCAATCCTTGTGTTTTATGTAAATCTGGTGTACCCATTTAACCCAAAGGCTATCCTTCTTTTCACTGATCTAGTTTACCATTTTTCTACCACGGCCTTATTCCGCAGAATTTTATCCAAAATGTCTAGCCCTCCTTCCTCTTTTGGGTTACAAATATTTGACCAAGCCGTCGTTGGTGCTCTCTTGTATTCAATGTTGCCTTCCCAAAGAAACTAGTCTTCCCAAAGAAAGTTTTTGCACAGTACTTCTATATTTTTGATGACACCCTTTGAGAGAATAAAAATTGAAGCTCAATAAGAGTGTAAGGTGGTGAACACTACTTTGACTAAGACAAATCTCCCTGCATGGATGGTAGGGTGCCATTCTTTAACCCGGAAACTTTCAAAATCGTCTTTAAGGCTATCTGCAACTCCATTAAAATATGCATTTGACTTTGGAGGACTTACCTGTAAGCCAGAATTCTTTGAAAAGGTAGAGAAAGCTTTTAGGATAAGCATAATTGAAGGGGCATATCCTTTATAGAACATTAATACATCATCGACAAACATAAGACTTGTTAGCTTAAGTTATTTGCACGGTAGATGAAAGTTAAAATCTTCCTATCAGCAGCACACTTTATAGTTCTAGTTAGATAATCCATGCACAAAGTGAACAATAAGGGGGACAAAGGACCTCCTTGTCTTAATTAATCTCCTTCTTCCCAGGGAAGAAACCAAAATTTGCACCATTATTTAAAGAGAGAGTAAAGGTAGCAATGGTAACGCATTGCATAATTAACTCCCTGAAAAAGCGAGGAAACCTTATATCACCTAACATTGATCCACAAAGGCCTTTTCAACAGTGTCATAGGCCTTTTGTAGATCAATCTTGAACATGCACCTTGTGACACCCCGCTATTAAGCACGATCATAACTTAAGAAATTGCAGCGGAAAATACAGAATTTTTAAAACTTTTTAAAGATCAAAGCGAAGTATCACTAAAACAAACAACGAGTACGAGAGAGTAAGAAATGTGTTTTACAATCCAAAGTAAAAGAAGTTTTGGGGAAAAGATATCCCACGAATAAACAAGTCAAAGGGTAGTAAGTCTAGCGTAAGATAACTACGGTCCAGGGTAAACACTCGCTAGCTCACATGTTTTCAACCCCACAAAAGCTTCACCGATACCTATCATTCATGTAAACATGAACGCCACAGTCAGTGGGGAGTAACTCAAGGTTCTCCCAGCCATATTACGTCAAAATGCACATAAATAAGCACATTAAACATGTAAAGCATACATGACAATTACAATCAACTGAAGCATTAAGCATTGAACTTGATGAATAAACGAAAGACGATAGGATAAGTAAACTATAGCACATGATAAGCATTACTAAGCATATGAGGTAAATAAGCACGAACGGGGATCATATCGGGCACTAGTGGTGAAATGATGTCAGGCGCAACGAGGACGTTGCTGTAATACCCCGTATTTTTATAGCTCGTAATAATAAGATGTTAATATTATTATCAAAACTAGATATAATTTTATATATATAGAATTGGGATCCGGTGAGAACCACCAACTTAATGAGAACCGTGAGAACTCCATCTTATGCAAATTTTTTTAAAAAAAATAATGACATATTTAGATTCGGCATAGAATTTTATGGCTAGATAACATATATCTTGGTCTAAAAATATAAACTAGTGACGGAAATCGAGGCGAGATACATTTTATTAATTTTTATACATCTAGTACTCATTTTCATGTATCTGACAATTTTCAAGCACCTAAAACATGTTTTCGTACACCTAGAGCCAGTTGATTTCATGCACCTAGTAATCATTTTCACGCATGTAACAATTTTCATGCACCCAGTATTCGTTTTTGTGCATCTATAGCCGTTTCACTATACCTAATTTTAGTTTTGTACATTAAGTTTATATTTTGTTAATAAAATCAATAAATTTTGTTTAGCTATACTAAAGAATGTGTTTGAATAAACTAAACTAATGGTAAATGATCCATTAAAACATTCGAAATATGATTTGTTGGCGAATTAGTGAAGGTTCTCACGGCTCTCATTATGTTAGTGGTTCTCACCGGATCTTGACCCTATATATATATATATATATATATATATATATATATATATATATACGATATTTAATATTCGTAAACTAGGTGTAATTATATATATTTGTACGATATTTAATATTTACGATACATGAACGATAATTATTAAATACTTATTAATTATTTATATTTATATAAATATTTGTATTTATATTTACATATCTACTTTTAAAATTATATTTATAATTAATATTTATATTTAATTTATATCTATATTTATATTTATTTATATTCGTATTTAACTTATATTTTAATTTATATTTCGCTTTACGTAATGAGTTCGTTATATAATAAAATAATGTGACGATGTTGGGAATGAGAGTATGGACCGTGAATCATGATAGACCGAGTAATTTACGAGGTTTGAATGTACCTAGTTACAATGTTTGATTACAAGGTCAAATGAGGATATTTACGAGGGTGATTGTATTCATTTTCGAGGCATTAGAATCAACGATGCATTGAACCCATTTGAAAGCCTTTGTATACTCACATACTACATTTTACACATTCATTCATACATCCACATTTTCTGAAAATTGTAAGGGGAGTGTTAGAGCGTGAGGTTTGAATTTTGAGACGGAATTATTCAAGGTACGATTTATATATCGCTTTAATCGTTTTTATTTCGTTATTTCGCGTAGCTTTTTTATTCGACCAAAACAGGCCCTAGGACCACCACGACGGACCTGACTCAGAACCTAGGCCATGTAGGGACCACCCTTAACAACCCTTGACCGGCGTCAACCACTGTAGTGGTGGTGGCTTGGGTGTGAATATGATGACACGAGTTGAAGGGGGTGATTTATTGAGTTGAGTTCTGACCCTTGGGCTTATACGGTGGACCTGGGTTTTTGGGTGGTGGATGCTAGGGTGGTGTCGACCACCATGGTGCAGCATTGGTGGCCGATGGTGGCAGAACGCGCCAATACGGTGTCAGTGGCAGAGGGGTACGAGAACAGGGACTGGACCCTGTGTTTCAAACCTGTGATTGTGGACCTAACTTGACCAAGACTTGGTGGGGTTGGAACCTGGTGGTTGGGGCGACCTTGGGGAGCGTGTCATGGTGACCGTAGGTGGTGGTTGGTGGTGGTTGGTGGTGATGGTGGCCGGAGAGATATAAAACAGGGATGACGAAGGGTTAGTGCTGACGGGTTTTTGCGTGGTTATTGTGGACGTTCTGGTGAGGGTCATGGTGAGGTAGAGTGATGGTGGTGACGGCGGCAGAGTGAGGGTGAAGGCGGTGGTGAGCAAGGCCGTGAAAGGTGTCGGATAAGGTGGTGATTGGAGGTTGTTGGGGCTTTGCGTGTATGTGTCGAAGGGAAGTAGTTGTGTTGTTGAGTCGGGTTTCTGGGTATGGGTTTCGGGTTATTGAATGGGGTGTCGGGTTGTAGGTTGTGTTAGGCCATTTCAATTGGGTTGAGTGAGGAAGAGTGTTGGGTTGTTATGTGTGTGTGGTTTGGGCTGGGTTGTGTTTAAATTGGGCCTGACTAGTAGTGTTAGTTGTTGGGTTGATTCATATTTAGTTCGTTAAGTCGTAATCTATATATTTTCATAAGTTCGTAATTATAATAATATAAGTCGTATTAATCATAATTCCGTAATTTGTAAACATAAACTATTTGATTTGTAGTTTTTATAATGTTATCATATATTAACATTATTAATGCTATTAATTTCAAATACGTGTATCTTCCCGTAACGATAATATGTTTATTATTATTATTATTATTATCCTTATTATTATTATTATTATTATTATTATTATTATTATTATTATTATTATTATTATTATTATTATTATTATT
>VHZZ01002173.1:80897-102795 GCA_009801015.1 Silene noctiflora
TGATGCTTCGCTTTTAGACTTTAAAATGTTTTAAAATTTCCGTATTTCCGCTTCCGCATATTATTTAAGTGTCTTTAAATAGCGGGGTGTCACAGAACTCATTAGCTATATTTGTGGGAGGATATCACCTATGTTATTATAGAGTCAAGTATAATAGATTGAAATAGGTCAAAGCAAATAAAAAAAAGGAAATCTATCCTAAAAGAAACCTACGGTGGTTATATATGTTCATTTAATTATATATTGTATATGTGATTAGTTGATTCCATTCCTTATTTTATTCCCTTAAATTAGCAATTAGCAAGTAACCTTTATTTCCTTCCTTTTCTCATGCCGTTGATATTGTCATATTACTTGGGAATTGTATGTGGAATATGACATATTCCATATTTAATTCCTTACAAATTGAAAATTCAAAATATTTACTAATTACTAATGCTGTTGAATTAGCAAACAACTTTTACTTTTTTTTTTTTCTTTTCTAAAGTTTACTGATGTTGCTCATTAGCCGCCACGTCAGATTACTCTAATATCTGAGAATGCCAAGTCAGCCAATTTGGCTTCTGCATTAGAGAAATATATGATTCGTGGTCATACTTCATACGAGTATACGACTCATAGTGTGATGGGCATGAGACGGGATTGGCACGTCCCTATATGATATGGCACATAAGTTGTGCCTAATCGAAGTTTGAGAAAGAAGACAATGCCTAGTTAGGCACGCCCAAAATACGAACAAGTAAGGTGGTTGTGGAGGCATTGCTTTGGCATGACACGCTATGAGACGTGCCTAAGTCGCCATTTTCATTTCAGCGACACAATACGAAGTTTATCTTCCCTTATCCGGCTGGGCCATTTTCTTCTTCATACACGATGGACCATCACAACGCCCAACCCACTTCCGTCTCTTAATTCCTTATAATCCAAAACCCGATCCATTACCATCCCCGAATTGCTGAAATCGGAACTCAGAAAATTGATTTCAATTCAACAGTCATCCATCATTCCATCCCCTTCACTGATACTTCTGCTCCACAAGTCAAATCAACAATAACAATGTCTTCGATTGCAGTTTCTCACTCTTGTTTCCTTACTTCAACAAAAACAACCACAAATCCCAAATCTTTACCTCTAAAATCAACCTTATTTGAATCTTCTTCTTCTTCCTTCCTTCGATTTTCACCCTCTTCATCTTTTACTGGTATGCAATTTTCCTGCTTTCTGTTAAAAAGCTGCATTTTTTTATTGGAATTTATGGGTTGTGAAAGATCCTAACTTTATGATTCGTTGACCAATTTTTGATCTTTACTTGCATTTTTAATTGCATTATATGGGATTTGAAGATTGCCCACTTTGTATTTTTGAAGTTATAATTTGTTATTACTCCATCCGTCCCCATCATTTGTTTACCTTTGATTTTGGCATAAAGACTAAGGAGAGGGGCTGGGACTATTTGTGATTGTTGTTTTGATGGGTGACAAGTGAACCATAATGGATGCGTATGGTCAAATTACCCATCAAAAATCTTCCTAATATAGAAAGGTAAACAAATGATGGGACACACTAAAGTGGAATAGGTAAACAATTGAGCGGGAGGAAGGGGTAGTTGAATTGTTATAGCATCATGTTGGGTTAGGAGTTACCCACTTTGTGGTTTGGAAGTACTCCTTCCGTCCCAAATCCAATCAATTGTTACCCTTTTTTTTATTTGTGAGACGTATTTTAATCGAAGGTCAACAAATAGTTTGGACGGAAGAGGTAGTTTTGATTCTCATATTTGAGATTGTGTTTTGACATTATGTGGGGTTTGAAGAGTTACTGATTTTTAAATCATGCTTCCATTTCCATTTTATTTTTCTTTGTATTTTGTGAGTGCAACTGTGTAATTAACCATTGTTGGTTTCGAATAATGATTTGCGTCAACTGACTTCGAATCATTTTGGGATGAAGGCTCTTATGTTGTTGCTGCTAATGCCAAATCATTTGCATCTTTGTGTTTTGAAAGTTACCCTCTTTTGTTTTCCAAATGCGATTTCAGGTGCTGGATTGGTGCATGTAGCAACCGAAAGGAAGGATGTTGCGTCTTTTGCACAAACATCAGCAGTTAGGGAGCTTGAAGGGTCTGTCACCAAAGCTCAGGGCTTTCGGTTTGCCATTGTAAGTCTCTCCTGGCTTTTTGTGCAGGGAGTCATTTTTTCTAATAGTTGTGTGTCCCTGTTGAAATTGAAGTAGATAGCTTACTCCATATGCTTGGCTGGAGTTTTCTTTAGCTATTTCAAAGACTCGATGATTTTGTTGATCCGTAAATCACTTGAATGTAGCAATTATGAAATAACCAAAAGACTGGATTTTGGATAAACTAAGATTCATTCAGGCAGGGAATTGACCTGATTTAGCTCAACGGAAGGCTCTAAGTCACGTGCATCATTATCGACAGCTCTCCATACATGTTTCATATCATTTTCTCTTAGGCTAGAAGTCCTATAAGAGAAACTGGGAAACAGCTTCTTCGATTAAGATTACCTGGAATCTGCTTAGTTGTTTCAGAAACATAATCTCAGGACTTCAGTACACTGGAAACTAATTATTGCTTGACATTACTAATCCGTGGTCATTATGTTCCTTATCAAGGTTGTGGCTAGGTTCAATGAATTTGTGACGAGGCGGCTAATGGAAGGGGCTCTTGACACCTTTAAAAAGTATTCAGTCGAAGAAGATATTGATGTAAGTTGCGTCTTGATCTGATGTCATTTATATCATATTATCATTATATGCGCAACTAAATACAAATGTTTTTTTTCCTTCTTATGTATCACTAGTTGATTTATGACCCTGACTTTTTTCCCCTTTCTAATGTACCCATTTTACTATAATGTAGTTAGTGTGGTTTTTACTTAGCTGTTCTTAACCTTTCCTCCTGTTCCATTAATTGGTGTAGCTCGGTAATAACTATAGTGGACCAATATAACAAATCTTGAACGTGGCTTTAGATTTTGATTTCCTCTTAAATTGGGGTCACAGAACCCTAATGTGCTCAGCTTCTTTTAGGATCAGATCTATTTCACTATTTGTACATCATTGTGGTTGTCATTGGGTCTCATGTAACTCCTGTCTTGGGCACTGTAACATTCAGCATATTTTTTGCTATACCGGAAGTCCGAAACTTGGTTTACAGAGATCATTGTTAGGGCAAAGGCTCACGGGTTGACTATGGATCTTAAATTCTTAATGCATGCTATAGATGTTTTGCTTTCTTTCTTTCTTTCTTTCTTTTTTTTAAGAGAAGATGATGTTTTACTCCAAGAACAATGTTATTATATGTTAAAAATTCGTGCATTTAATACGTGGAAATCAACTTCTTTACGTCTCTTGTAGAGTTATAGGGTTTTTGGGTTTGAGAGGATCCTCCACAAGCTACCATTGTACCTTATGCTGTTTTTAAAGATAGCAACCTGTCAGAAGATTATTCTTAAACTTAAAAATGACAAATTCCCGTTTTGCTAGTCAATTCAACTTGTGTTATTTTGTGGTGCTATATGACTTCTATATGCCTATTCTTGTTTTCTTTCGTTATGGCACTTTCCTTTAGCTATATTTGGGGTTGCTTTGATTTCTACTATCCGTGAAGTCTAGACACGATCTCTTTCTCTCTCTCACGTAATTGGATTGCTTTGGTAGGGATCATCTTTTTTGTTTTATTGTACATAGAGAAACATCCTCTTGAAGCATTACTTTAGTGATCTTCTTTACTATCATAGGGTAACAGTGTGTATGTTGTGCATCTACTTAGCTTGGGTTAACAGTGTGTAACTTGTAATTGTTTCCATATTATTGACTTCTTATCACAGGTTATTTGGGTTCCTGGCTGTTTTGAGCTTGGTGTTGTTGCACAAAGACTCGCAAAATCCGGAAAATATCACGCTATTATATGCATTGGAGCTGTGGTAAGGTTTTCTTACTATATACTGAAACTTCTGCTGTGTGGCTTTTCATCCTGTGATCCCTCAGACCCTCACTGTAGTTATTGCTTTATTGCTTTTTGCATCTAGTGAGTAGTGCTACTTGGCTAAACAGAGTTTGCTGGATTTTTTAAACAAGAATTTGCTGCAGAAGATAGACAGAAAATAGAGCCAGAGAAAGCATATTTCTGACTAAGATTTAGATGTCAAAAAGTGAATACAATCAGATAACAAGAAGTCCTCTGAATTCAGGATGCAAAACCTAAGATCGAGAAATAACATCACATCCTCTTGAGGCTCTCTTTCGAGAACGTGCTTCTCATATTTGAATTGTATTCTGAAATTTTCAACTTCTCAGTTTCAGATATTATTTCTGGAATTCACTTGTGATGCTCACTGCATCTCTTTCCTAAGAAAACTGGAACTGTTCATAAGGGCAGTCTGTGAAAGCACTGGACTTATGGCAGAACCTTTTGTCTTACTTTAAAACCACATCAAACGTTAAATTGACAAAATTCAATTTATATTATTTGCCCCTAATTCATTCGTATTGCTGCATTTTTCAAAATGTGAGGATAATTTTGTAAATGTAATGGTTCCAATGAATAGAAGGGAGTCATATTTAATGATTATTAGCTTCAACCTTCAATGTACTTGTTTCTTTACATTGCCGCATACTTAAACTGCTTGATTATTGAGGATTTGAGTTTAGAGACAGGAGGGACTATAGGTTTGTATTACAGAGTGCTCAGGGAAGTGTATCATGCCATCTTTTGTGTTTGACAAGTGTCCCTAAAGAGTATGCTTTTACTTTGGCATCTTCAAACTATTTTATGAGTGTGCAAAGAGTAGAATGTGGGTGTTTGACGCGGATACAATTGCTTAAGTGTGGCCATGCTTCATAAGCAATTATTATAATGATAATAATCCAAAATTTAGATGTTTTCGGAATAACTATAAGAAAGCCATTGGCCAACTGCCGTGACATCCTTATATGGCATGTATGTTTGACACACTGATGAATGGAGAATTTACACTGTTCGATTTTAACAGACATATAGTACCTGGTTTTCTAGAATTCCCTGACATTTTGAATTATCACTGACTTAATTCTTGAACTGTTATTAGATAAGAGGTGACACTTCGCACTATGATGCTGTTGTTAATTCGGCTACCTCTGGGGTTCTCTCGTCAGGGCTAAATTCAGGTATAGCATTCTAGTTCACATTTTCGCACATTGTTGTTTGTTTAGACTTGTCGAAATAAAGTTGGCCAACTGACTTTTGGTACGACTGAAATTAAAAAATTCTCACTCAGAAAATGCTTTTTAAGTAGGGATATATGGATGAATATTGAACGGAAGTGTTCCTTTCTCTAATTTCTTCTAAATGAATGAAAATTCGAGAATCCAAAATATAAAAGTATTAATCTCCGCATGCTGTGGTGCATTATCTTTGCCTTACTACCGAACATAAGATTGATTTTAAACATTTGTGATGCTGCTGCAGGTGTACCTTGTGTATTTGGTGTCTTGACTTGTGATGACATGGATCAGGTAATCTTTAACTGGAATCATTTCTACAAAATAGTTGTGTGCTTTAATCAACTTGATTCTTAGCATTGACAGCAAAGATTGAATTTTGCAACATATTTGCAACCTGCGTTAGTACGGTCATATTTCAATCTAGTAATAGAGGTAAGGCATATACTGGTATGTTTAAAAGATGAGGGCTGTATGATAGAATAATAGTGAAAAACACGAGGGTACATTGTAGAAAAGATTTAGGCTATGGTCTCTTCTAAAGCATCAACTTTACTGTGAACGAAGATATCAATTAGAAAAACATTTACAAATGAACTTATTCTGAAGCGCAAGGAACAACCATGTTTTAAAAGGGAATACCGAATTTTTAACTGAACGTTTGTTTCGCAAGCACCCTAATTTATAGTCTTACAGTTGTGGGTTTATGGTTAATGTCACTCTTTAACCTGTATTTTTTTTATTCATTCACCTTTTATTTCTCCCTTCACTTGGCAATCTATATATATTTGCATTTGTAGCAGGTTCCACCTTGATTTCGTTCTTACATGATTGTAATTGCAGGCCATAAATCGAGCTGGCGGGAAAGCAGGGAATAAAGGTGCTGAGGCAGCACTTGTAGCTGTAAGTTCTGACTTTTGCTTAACTGAAAGAAGCATAGACAGTTATTCTTATAGCTTGTATTCGTTTTTCTTTTTTGAATCCCTCCATTAGATATCATTCATTCATTAGTTTTATAATATTTTATTTTTGGTTGGTGTTGTGGGAAAAACTAAAAAGAGATGGAGAGTCGAGAGGGAGGGATATTATATTTTGTGCTGCAGAGATAAATTCCTCACGAGTCACGAAAGTTCTGTTTCCATTAGAGTAGTAACCGTGTAGTGTTTGAGAGCATGTAATCTGATCATCTTTATTTACTGCTGTAACTGATTAATCACTAAGGAAAACAACTTAAGGGACTACATAAAGACTGTGGGGGTACGAAAAGAAAACCGCTTAAAATGGCAAGTATTGCCTTCTCTTGATATGAATGAATATTTACCATATTGAGGCAATAGGATTGAATCGTGTAGGACATAAGGCTTTGTGATTTATATGATATATGTATGTGCTTATGTGGCCCTGGTGGAACCAAGAGTTGAAATTAGATACCCGTGATGCTATCGTGATTGATATATGTAATAAACGCAAGTGTGTCCTTATTTCTGTCTCCCGTACTGTGTGATTGATGCTATTGCCCTCTTCTTTGATTTCACAGATCGAGATGGCATCGCTATTTGAACATCATTTGAAGTTCTAGGCTCTGGTTAATGTTGAAGAGGAGCGCGCCCTTTGAGCCTTCTCAAAGTTTCATGTCTACTTGATCAATTGTATGCTACAAAGCTGTTGTTTTGAGGACTTGTAGATTTTTGAAGTTCTAGAGCCTGGTTAAAGTTGAATAATGTTGTCTGTGGAATTCTTTCGGAATTTTCATATTGTGAAATCTCTGTCATTCTTAATTATTGAATGGAAATATAGAGATTTTAATTATATTGTCCGCAAGGGTGAGATTTTGAGTATGTTGAAACTTTATTGTTCCGGATTGGATTTTTTTCTTAGCTTGGCATCTTTTTTTCGCTCACTCCAAATTACAGACCAGACCGCAACCTGAGTAAACAATGCACATCGTCATAAAATGAATTCCTAGACAGTGAACCAGTTAATCCAATTTAAATAAAAGGGCAGCGACCGAGATTTCATCAGAATTTCAGATTTTGATAGAACTTACCCAGCTACCCACCAGGCCACTACAAACAAAAATTCAACATCATTGACTAGTACATTCGACGGTCTTACACAAAACCAACTGAATTCCGAACTTAAGTCCACACAGGATGTCGTGGCACGTCGATCGAGAACGATTAGTGGATAATCAGACACCTGACAGAATTCTCATGACCACATCCGGTCCTGTACTTATCTGTAATAAATGTGAACCCACCATCATCAATCAAACAAGAAAATTTCCCTCCAATTATTTATTTCCTTTTTAAATTCCCAAAGTTGGTAATCTACTAATCTTAAATATTGCTAATAAATTAAAATTTATTTACTTCCATGTTATTTTATACACCACAACTCTTTGGTCTTTTCTAAGTCATACCAGCAACAAGAAACAAGCTTTTGTGCTGTAAACTTTGTTCTCCATTTGGTCTGGTAAGTTGGTCTATCTTTCGTTAATACTCCCTCCGTCCCAATCATTTATTTACGCTTGATTAAAATACTGCTTACAAAAAAAATATGGTAAACAAATGAGTGGGACGGAGGAAGTAGTATCATTAGTTCTCCTGTATTGGGATTTTACATGATTTGATTCTGATCCACAGTGAATTACATTTTCATAAACTTCATATATATACTCTTGATTAAAATACCCGTCACATGAGAATAAAAAAGGTAAACAAATGATTGGGACGGAGGGAGTTATGTATAGAATGGATCAGTGTGGTAAAATTTGTGGATCTACCTCGGACTGTAGTAACTCTGTAAACTCAGTAAAGATTTTGACTTTATTGTACTAAGTTGATGATATTTGCAATAGTTTGGATGTGATTTGGTGAATTGTGATTTGGGGTTGTTGATCATTCTTGATCTGAATTCTAAAAGATTGATGATTGTCAACTGATCCCTCTATCTCATTTAACAATGTCAATTGTGAGTCTGAGACCGAAAATTTGTCGTGGTGAAATGCGTGTTTGTTGTAACTATTTGTTGACGATAATATAAAAATGGTTGCTTTGATAACTCAAAGATTACGAATTTTACGCTTGCAGCATATATTTGGAGAAATTGATGATCATATGGATGGTTGGTTGCTTGAGAGTGTGGATGTTAGCTTGGTGTGATTTTATGCTATTTTTCACCTTGATCTTCATTTTACTGAAGTTGTAGCCTTAGTGAATGTTTTTTCCCTAGGCTGATGTATCTAAAGCTCGACACTCGACAGTCAGACATCAGTAGTTTAGCACAAACACTTGGACACTTTATTTTGAGCAAAACAGTGAGAGTTATCAGAAACACCCAAATCTGATGTCCAGATGTGCAAAATGCAATTCTCGAGAGAGTAGAAGAAGTGGTTGTTAAATTGAGTACTCCGTATCTTATTGGCTTTGTGTTGTTATCCTTTCGAGTTTCCACCAGCATTCACAATTTCAGTTGAATTTGGGAATGTTGTATTTGATATTTTTAGTATATTGTTTGGAATTTGAGCTGCTGATTGCTCGTATTAGGTGAGTGGTTTAATCATATATGAACTACTTATATGATCAATGATTTCCTTGTCCTGTCTCATATCCTATCCTGTCTGACTTTATATTACTCTGGACTGTGTTGGACATGGGCACATATACAAGTGTGGCATGACTCAAATTGCGGATTTAGGTGCTCAATTACGGATATAGGTGCTTGAACATGTCTTGAAAAGAAATATATGATTATGAATTTGAAATATTTTGTTTTTGAAGTAGAGAGATGTTTTTGAAATAATGCTTAAAATCGTTAACTATCATCATGTGCGTCTTCCTTTTGGCTCTTCTAGGAGTTTGTCCAAATGGTAAGGATTGTATGAATTTCATTCCATTGCCTTGAGTATCATGTCAGAGACGGGTATAACTTCCACTCGGACCTTATTTTGTAGCTTCGTGCACCGCTTGAGATTAAACTGTTGTCCAGACAATCACAAACTTAAGAGCACCTTGTCTTCTGAGCTTCTGTGGCCTTCATTTCAATATATTGCCTGCAATATACCGCATGCATAGATGCCTTCGTATTTGGATATTCTGCTCTTTATTTTAGTTAATGAATTATTATATATAATTTGATTATATATAATTTGATTAACTGTTGGTTCTCATTTTGCAGTTAACACTTCACCTATTATTTTGAAATGGCATCATCTGATAACCCAGAGTTAGTTGAAAGAATTGTTAGAGAGAAAAGTCACCAGAAAGAAGAAAAAGAGGAAGAAAAAGCGGAAGAAAAAGGCGGGTTTCTAAATACGGTGAAGGGTTTCATTCAAGATATTGGTGAAAAGATAGAGGGTGCAATTGGCTTCGGCAAGCCTACTGCTGATGTTAGTGGCTTTCATATTCCAAAAATTAACCATCATAAGGCAGACATTGTTGTTGATGTCCTTGTGAAAAATCCCAATCCAGTACCGATCCCACTCGTTGACATAAACTACTTGATTGATAGTGAGGGAAGGAAGCTGATTTCCGGACTGATCCCTGACGCTGGAACAATTCATGCTCATGGCTCAGAGACTATCAAAATCCCAGTTACTCTTATTTTTGAAGATATAAAGAAAACCTATTCTGATATTAAGCCGGGAAGTATCATTCCTTATAGAGTCAAGGTTGATCTGCTTATAGATGTGCCTGTTATCGGTAGGATCACTATACCCCTTGAGAAAACAGGGAAGATCCCTATACCCCACAAGCCCGACATTGATGTTGAAAAAATAAAATTCAAGAAATTCTCTATGGAAGAAACTATTGCGTCACTTCATCTCAAATTGGAGAACATGAATGATTTCGACTTGGGCCTTAAAGCTTTGGACTATGAAGTCTGGCTTGGTGACGTTAGCATTGGAGGCACTGAACTCGAGAAGACTGCTAACCTCGAGAAAAATGGCATCACTTATCTTGATCTTCCAGTCTCGTTCAGGCCCAAGGATTTCGGGTCTGCTGTATGGGATATGATTAGGGGGAGAGGTACTGGTTATACCATGAAAGGAAATATTGATGTGAACACGCCATTTGGAGATATGAAACTCCCTATCAGCAAAGTGGGTGGTACAACTCGTCTTAAGAAGAAGAAGTCAGATGGAGGAAGCGATGATGATGAGGTAATTATCTATTCATTTATAAGCTGGTTTCAAGTACTGTGGTATTTTACTGTCCACAGTTGTTTTTTCTGCACCTTACAGCAAGTCTGATAATGTTACAGAGTATTAAATATCGGTAATTACGCGACATAGGGGTCGTTACACGCAGAATTTTCAGTCTACCGTGCTGGTTTTCTTCGATTAGACAGCCCATAGCAAAGAGGATATAAATTTAGAGAGAGAATTCCTTCCAAATCCCTTCCACTCAGGGAGGAATTTGTTTGGGAAGGATGGAGACATGGAGTGTACATTGTTCCCTCGTCGATTTATCTCCACTTTCTTCCACCCAATCCATTCCTAACTGAACAAACAATCATGGATCTGCTCATCCTCCCCGATTTTTCTCCTTGTCCAAACAAAGCGTTAGGCTTGAGCATAGATATGACTCATAACTCATAAGAGTGTAAGCTTGTACTTTCTGCTACTGTATTTTTTGGGTCATGACTTTATTCCAGCTTTCCAGTGGTTCACTGAAAGGTGGATGATTTTGCCTGCTGTTTAAGTAAGAAGTGTTGTGTATATGCTCGTAACTAGTGCATTCTCGTTGACCATGTCCACTCATGGATATTAGTCTCAGTTAAGCCATTATTTTACTGTGTTTCTATGCATTATTCTGATTCACTGTCTTTCTCGAAGATTATATTCGCTTTCATTTCCATTTGTTATGTGTCCTCTAATACCAAACAAGAGTTTGGCACTTTGGCTAGACTACCATAAGCATCTGATAGTATGCAACGGTTGACGTCTATGAGATGGCATTAACAGTTTGACATAGTTGTATATCAATCCATATATGATGGTCTCGAGACTACAGTGAGCATGTTTCTCCCATGTATATCAGTGCTAACTTTGTTCATGATAATCTTTTTTCCCCTTTCCATTTTCATTGTTTACCTGTCATTAAATATCGCAAATGTTGATTAAGGCTCAAACTTTGTCGTCTTATCCATGATGTTGCTCGCATTTTATTTGTGAACATGATCATTTAAACCAAGACAGTGTTTCGAGTGTCATACAATTCATTTGTGCCTTAACCAGCCTTTGATTCCTCATTTGCAGGATTAGAGAAGATGCGAGTAGAAGCTGTCATCCGTCATGTAAGATAGGCGCGAGTTCAAACTAGTGGGTTATATGGTGTAATAAAACTTGTTTACCAAGTGTTTTTGCTGTGTGCAAGCCCCTCTATATCCGTGTATTAGTTAATACTCCGTATTTGTAGATTATGCACTCTTGGTGTGCTTTCGATATGACTTTTATTGCATACACTACCGCGATTATGTTTGTTTGGATTGTATAGCCATTTGGCCGGATGTATCAAACTTCTCTTGCTGTTAAAACTATTTATTACTGATAATAATATGAATATGCTTTGATGAATGAACTCGGGAAGTACACTGAGCCGTTCAGGGGGAGACTACGGTTTGATGATGACGAGACTATGACCTCGGATCATGAGAATCACCCGTAACTCATTAATCCCTCGTAATTTTACTACATAAAAATTATCTGAATATGATTCTGACATCGTCTTTATTTCCGACTCTCTATTTCCTTCCATTTTCTCTTTAACAGTCCACAATGACCTGTTAAAACCATTCGCAAACTCCATATGATATGTCGAATAAAGCTCATATTCGCAAAGATGTTTACAAAATCAGTTTTTGTTAAAATAAAACATATAAAATCATTCGCAAAAGATGTTTAGAAGATGAGATTATACTTTATAGCTGTTGAGGAAAAAATAGAATATATGAACGCGTAACTGCATGAAAGGAGACCAAAATTACGTACAGCATAACCCATGTTCTTGGGTTCCAATTGCTTTTTCGGTTTGAATGACCTGACCCACTTAGCACTGTCTCCAAAAAGTGAATAAATTGGGCCATCAATCGTACTCCCATCACAATATAAATATAGAAAGCGTGTTGCTTGTAACTGACACTATTCGTCACAAGCTGAAGACGGATAATGTCTCTCACAATAAGGCAAGTGGGAGGACAAGTGGGGGAGAAATGGAGCACCTCATGGATAGCGTCACTTGCATATTGTGAGAGGAACAATGTCCGTTTTCAGCTTGTGACGGATAGAGCCCTTCTTCAATGAGAATTTGTGATAAATATATTGAATCCAGCTATTTGAGAGAATACAAGGGAACACAAGAACAACCCATGAGTTGGCAATCGGATCAGTCGAATCAGGTCCATTTAAGTCGGATCATGTCGGGTAAGCTTATTTTTTTGGGTCGAGTTGGGTTTGGGTCGGGTAAAATAATGTATTTGGTCCAATTATTTTATATTACATTAATTTTTTACCATTAAATTTCGGCTTTAATCATTATTGTATTTGGTTTAGTTACTTTATTATTAAATCAAAAGTAGCAATTTAAACACTAAATTACTTTCATTTCGATCATTATTAAGCTTACTAATTGTCGGGTCATCTGTTTAAGTGAGTCAATATTGGGTCGTATTAGGTTACAGGTGGGTGACGATTTGCAACATTCTCAGGTTCTATCAATTCGGGGTCGGGTGAGACTTGTCAGCTCTATAAACACTCTTGGAGTCTATGGGGGAACAGTTTTACAACCCTAGTAATCATGCCAGACTCGAATCCGTACTAAATGAGGGAGTATATTTGAAAGCGATTTATCATATAAGACGGGTTTTAAACTATTAACCATGACATAAAATATGTATCACAAATTTAAAAAGTCAGCAATATAACACTGGAATTTAAAACTAGTTTGACTCACAGGAAAAGATTTGATGACTTTTTTTATTAGTAAAGCCGTAAAATAAGATTAAGATGTACGTACGTTGGTGTACTACAAATCGCTTTAGTTTCTTGGATCAAAGCAAAATACTCCTTTTTTCGTGATTTTCCGCGTTTTCGTACTTGCTACATCTTGGACCTCCCATGTAATTGACTACTGTTTAATTCAAACAATTCAAGCGCCAGTACAATAGCGTAGCTAATTTTAACGTTTATAATAGCTTGTTTTTCAAAACCGGTGACATTTGATTGTAAATGGTCTTAAAATTTCGTCTTATTATTTCAGACCAAAATGGCTCATCTGAAGGAAGACTAACTCTAGAATATAAGAGGAGGAAGAATTGTACCCGACTACTTGTAGGCTAGGTAGCACCGAAATGGACACGGACATGTGACACGATATTCCATGAAATTTAGGACACAAGACACGTTATTTAAATTTAATAAAATATATATTTTATACTCCCTATGATCCAGACCAAAAGTAACATAGACAAAAATGGAGTATTTAAGAAAAAGGTGGAAAAAGTAAGGGTAAAGAGTGAAAAAATAGGTGGAGTATGTAATTGTGAGTTTAATTGTGAGTTGGTAAGTGGGGGTACGTAATAACATTTTGTGTAAATATCAAATAGTATAAGACCACCCCCAAGCAAGGTGGACAAGTAGGTCATGAGGGGGGGTGGGTCACCCTAATCACCTTTTAATCCAAAAATTAGCATGACCTCCACCCAAATAAGGTCATGGAGTGACCTTCTACATATTTCTTGTGACCCGACACATGGCGAGTTTTTATTTGTTGGACACAAATATCTATAATTTATTAGTAAATAGGTGTAATTAAAAAAGTATAAGAGAGAGGTTTTTGTTGGGTGGAAAATGATTGAAAATGTTGGAAAGTGGAAAATGATTGGGTTGGTGACCTAGGTCGCGACTTTCTGCTTGGGAGTGTAAAAGTGGGTCAAGATAAATAAGGTGGGATTAAGAGATAAACATGGGTCGCGACTTAGTTAGCGAGACCTTGCTTGGGGATGGTCTAAGGGTAACTTGGTAATGTTGTGGACCAAATAAGGAATGTTACCTTTGGTTTGTATCGTCCGTTTATAATAAGTGTTACCTTTGGTCTGGATCGGAGGGAGTAATTATAAACGTTTGATTTTATTTTTGTAAAAGTATTTGATATTAAATTTAAATAAGTGAAGGTAAAAATAACTCTTGATTATAACTCATTTTTATTTCTCATCCAAACTCATCTCCTAATCAATCTTTTTCGACAACTCATTTGCCCTCTAAAGAACATCATTCACCCCAAATGATGTTCTAAATACCATGGACACGTGTGGGACACGGCGCAAATACCATGAACACGCGTCAGACACGTGCCCAAATAAATGTAGTAAGTTAGACACGGCTTTATAGGTGTCCGACACGTTTCGGCGTGTGTCGGTGTCGGACATAGACGGTTGATTAAGAGAAGTGTTCGTGCTAACTAGCTCGTAGGCTCGTAGCCTATTATCAGGGTACCTCAATCTTAACTACTAGATCAGTACAATATAAGGGGGTGGAAGAATTGAACCTGTGACTATTGTCACGATTTCACGATACCTCAAACTAACCACTAGATTAAAACTTTTTTTGTTAGGGTTATGTTAAATACAGCCTTTAGGGTTGTATTTATGCATTTAATACCCTTTTATATGTGGTATTAACTTAAAAATTAAATTACACGTTACTCAATACAATTAATACAAATATTAATGATTTATTTTCGCTTATAGATCCTTAAATATAGCCCTTAGGATTGAATTTATTATTTCCCTTTTGGTTATGTAAAAACAAATTAAAGAGTAAGACAATTTTCAGTTTAAGACCCGACGAGAAATAAATAAGGTATTTAACATAAAAAATAATAATAAAAAAAAAAGTATAGTGGATATAGTTGAACAGTTTTATACAATAATTACTAGAGCAAAATAACATTTTGCAGTAGGTGCTATATATATTTCCTTCGTTTGTTGAAGTTGTAGTGGCCCAGGTTTATTTGCAATCACTATAGGCTCCATATTCATGTGCCAATAGGCAATAGCTCGCCAAATAATCAAAATAATTACGGTTTTTATAACATGTGTCTTAAGGGTATATGATAAGAAGGCATATGAGGTAATAGTTTGAGATTCCTTAACTAAAATGGTAAAAATGGGTATGTTTTTCTATTTATCATGATTAAATCTTAAATGCAACTAGGATCATCTCTAGCTAGTAAGGCACTGTTCTTTACGCCTTAATTTTATCTCTTATTCGACAGCTTATTTTAGCTTTATTTATCACGGTTAAATTGAAATCAGTTCAGCTTCATTAAGCTAAATTCAGTTCAGTTCAGCTTTATTCAACTCAAAAAAACATGGCCTAATTGGAACATTTAGTATCTTCGCGGCAAAGCGAGAAGGCAGAAGGTAATAATTTCAAAAACCACCTAAACCGTCTTTCATTCATTAGAAAAAAACTGAACCAGAATCTCTTCAATTACTAATTACTAAAAAGATTTCAACAACCACCTAATCCATCTTTCATTTATTAGAAAAAAAAAAACAGAATCAGAATCTCTTCGTTTAGTAAAAAGAATCGTATCTCGATTAACTACCCATGATTCCCCATACCCATGCTCCTAATCAATCTAAATCCAAATAAAACTTGATATTTAGATAATCTTTGGGTGTAATAACCTAGACACACCCAAAAACCTAATCACAAAATGTACCCAATAAAACTAATTACAAATTGATTTACATGGTCGGTTGGTATCCTAATCACACATTAAAAGTTGATTAATATAATGGTCCAAGGGAGAAGAACCTTAAGAACCATACCTTTAATTCATCAACTTGTCAAGTAAGCAATCCCCACTTGATAAGGAAAATACACTTCATCCAACCTCTTAATTTCCCTTTCATTTTCCCTCTTTTAGCAACATTTCTCCCTTCCCAAATTCACCTAACCAAACCCCAAACATACCACACAATATTCACACTTTAAACATTTATACATTTCTTCTACTCTTCTTCCTTTTGCCTTAAATAAAACCCTACCATTTTTCTCTTGATTTATTTCATTTTTAAGTCATCTTTTTTTGGTATAAATTCCAAAGATCAAATCTTTTTCTATTTCTTCATATGGGTTTGGTTCAATTTTGTCTTTTTTTCTAGATTTTTTGGTAAAGATTTTGTTGGGTTTTATAATCTTCTACTATTATATAATAAGGTGTTCTTGGAGAAGAAGAGGGCAAAGTTGAAAAATTTGTGAATTTTCAGAGATTTCTCATCATTTTACTGTTCTCAAGGTGATTATCTCACAAACCCAGAATTTATTTTTGCTTATAATTTAGTGTGGTGTGTTTAGAATTGTCGTAAATTATAGAATAAGGCCGTTTTACTGTAAGACGGTTTTATACAATAACTACTCATTTTTCTTGTACTCTTGGGTATATTTGTTTGTGTATGCTTGATGTGGTATTGGGGTTCTGATTATCCTACCTGTTATGAAAGATCTGATTAAAGATCATTTATTTACCTTTTGTATTCATTCTACGGTATTTTTAATCAAAGGTAAACGAGTGATCAGTACCCAATAGAGTATAAAAAAACTGGATTCATTCTTTTGTTAGTTATCATGTATAAATTGTGTGTATTTTGTAGTTAATGTGATGCACATTCTTACAAATCAGTTGTTTTCTAAATTGCAGAGATAATCCACATTGTGTACACATTGCAGAAACCGTCGAAATTTTGTTACAGAATTGCAGAGATATTCAAGGTGCATTCAGAACAGCATTTGACAGTAATCAGTTGATTTTTCGAAAATGATCAATGAACTGCAAGAAGGAGATTGGAAATCTTCCAATCGAGTATTCACAGTCCGAAACCATAACTCTAACACCACACCCACAGACCCTCATATGAGAAAACCCGACCCATCTACCCTAGGAACCGCTTGGAGAAGCAATAACGCTCCTAGAGACGACGGGTTAAGGCATGATCGAGAATACCTCAGTCGTTCAGTCAACCAAGACAATGCTAAGAAGTCGAATAAAGGGAACTACTTTGGATTAGAATCAATGTTGTTACTTGTCTGCCTCGCTGCCTCGATGCTAATCCTTCCGATTATACTACCGCCATTGCCTCCGCCACCATACATGCTACTCCTACTTCCGATTGGCATACTTGGTTTACTAATGATCTTGGCTTTTATGCCCTCTAATGTTAGAGACTTGACTACCTATATGTAAATTACAGTACTAGTTAATTACAGTTTTCATGAATCATGATGATGTTTATGTCTAGAAATCTAGCATATAAATCTATTTTCCGCAACCAATCGACATTCGACTCGTCATTTGGCCATAGTAAGTATACTGGAAATAACTTAAATTTAATGAACGGTTATACATTTAGCTAAAAAAATCAATACCCTGTACTCATCTGAACAATTAGTACATTGTACTAATGTTACGTTATTTTCGTTTAAATTCGATTTAGTTTTTAGTTTTCAAATCGCTGTTGCCTTCGACTCCCTATGAAACAATGGGTACAGTTGTATGGAGCCAAATTATATCTATTGATGTTATTTTCATGTCGTTTCAGTTTTTTTGACAATGATATATATTCAGTTCATTCAAGTATAACTAAACGTCCAGCATTACAACCTGGTGAGTTGGATGCCGTGGCGAAGCAAGAAATGTTTGAGTGTAGGGTCGATTTAATGTAATTGTCATTAGTTTTCCTAATACCACGGCTCATAAACGTATCAGATTTTCAAATCAAACGAACTTAGCTACGGCCGAAATAGGTAATAATACAAGGCAAACTTCAAAAAAGTCAAAAAATTCGACTAAGAATTTCAAAATCCTTCAACGAGGACGAGAGTCCCTGCTGGCCCTCTCGTAACTCCGCCTTTATTTGACTAGAAAGAGGATAAAAAGTGTGATGCAATGCATCTAGAGGATACAATTAGCCTAAAAGAGCAAATGAAAAACATAACACATGAAAATGGCACGTAACACGGTCGTTTCTTTGTCAAATAATGGAAATATATAAAAAGCTTGTTTGTTCCCACTTTCCAAAAGCTAATCTTTTGTATAATACTCGTCTAATTAGTTTCGTAAGATTTGGTCAAAGCTATTTCACTTAATAATGGTCTTCAAGGAACCGGAATTGAATAAAAATAAATCGACTTATTTACTCCCTCGATTCATATCAAATTGGATTGTACTCGTAAATTCTACTTCATAATTCATGTTTCATTTAATTATATACGTTTTTTTAAATCATTCGCATATTTAGGAAAAATATATAATTAATTTCTTTTTTATATTGTTTTGAGTCAATGGGATGGATAGCAATGTAGCATAGAGGCATGATTGTTCAAGTTCACGTGCATGCACGCTTTTTTAGTGTACAAAATATTTGATTCAAATTCATGCACCATATAGTCCATAGGAGTACATTTTATAAATAAATGTAAAAAAAAACTTGATTCAAATTCATGCACCATATGTCCATATGCATTTTATAAATGAAATAAATGAAAAGAGGCTTGGTTCAAAGAATGAATACAAAGATCAAAGATTCTCCTTAATTGAGTCATTCTTTCTTACATTATAAATCAAAACGGAGTCAAAGACTTATTAGGATTTCGGCTCATTTCAGTTTACTTTAGCTCTGTTTAGTTTTATTCTGTTCAATTTTAGTCATTTTCAGTACATCTCTTTGCAAAATTAACTTCTACTCCAGCGGCATTCAGTTCCCTCAGCTCCATTCAGTACGCCCCAGCTTCATTCAATTTAGTTCAGCTCAACTCCATTCAATTCAGTTAAGCTCTTTTCAGTCGAGAAAAACAGAGCATTACTCTTTTAAATCTGAATTACGATGGAGTAAATAAAAACGACTCATTTAATGTGGTGGAGCTTATTTCTCTTGTAAAGTAACGATCCCTCGATGCAGTTCTCAACGCAATTTTCATCATGGGCTCTCGGGTCATTCAAAAAGAGTATCTTAGTATTACTAACACAAGGATAAAACAACGTACATCCGACCTCCCCATACCTCGCAATTTACAGGAGGCGTTAAAACACTAGGGTAATGTTACATTACAAATGAACGAGTACTTTTCCGTTCTGTTTCTCTCCCTATAAGCCCATCTCTTACTATAAGACGTCTCATAATAATACATAGTATACCGAAGATGTCTTAGTCTAGTGGTTAAGACGGAGGTATTGTGGACAATAGGTCGCGACTATGTGCGCGCTTCGTGAGACTTGAAACTCAAAGAAACAACGCAAGAAGGCACGTTCAAGCGATGCTACGAAGTCGGATTTTTTTGCTAGGATAACTTGTTTTCTGATGATCAAAGACTATAAATAGTCACGAAAGACAAACGAAAAGGCCCTAGCAAGGCTAAAATTAAACTAGCTAATTAAGACCATTAACTAGCTAATTAAGACCTCCCCTAATTACCACAATTAAAGACTCAAATAAATTGCAAGAAAACAAAGACGCATAATTATAACTTCCTCTGCTGCTCAAAATCACTTGGAGCTAACAAGCCCGGCAAATGACAACATACACACACTACGATCCATCGAACCTTGCGTGATCTCTACCGTATCGGGTTGTATCACTTTAAACTTTTACAACCAAATATGACCACAATTGAAAACAACTTATCATAAGCGATAACACTTTCAACTTATGCTGTAACACTGACCGTAACATTTAACCACAAAACGGTCACATATACCTGTCTGAAGCGTCAGACGAAAAGTGACCGTCCTGAAACAAGAATTTGCAAAACAGAATATATCCAACCAAAACATCTGGCAGTTGCAACTAAGTAATCAACTTTTTGCAAGTTGCAACTTTGATTAAATAAAATAAGGTCATAATTCCAGGCAGCAGCCATTAAAGCATGTTGAGCAATAGACAAAGAGGGGCACAGCATAATAAGATTGGCAAGAGTAATAATACAAGTATAAATGGATTCTTATACTCCCTAAACCTGAGACCATGCAATCTCATCTACATGTGCTTCTTCTTCTTCCCTCTCTATCATGCATTATGCATCTCACTATCCATGCATATGGTATGATATGATATGACCTCGGAAAGGCGATGATCGGATTCTCGAGAGCAAGTATGTCTGTCTTCCGCCCTCAAAACCATGGTTACAATGTGATTATTATTTCTTTATGGTATGGGTTTCAAGGGAAAGAAAGTTTTACCGATCATGAACCCGTAAGTTGCCCCGGGTGGGTGGTGCTTATTTTAAGAAGTTGAATGCATGTCGGGCAAAAAGGGCCGAATGTGGTGCTCTAGAACGGCCAGAAGTTCTTGGGTTTGGGTTGGCTCGCCTAAGACCCCACCTCCAAGCCTTCTTACGGCTTCAACAAGCTGGCCTCTCAGATTCTGGGATAGTAAGGTGCCGCCTGCCTTGATGCATTCTCTGTACAATGGTAAGTAAGCTATTGCCACCCTCAATGGAACTGGGAGATCCCGTAAAGAAAGAGGACTCTCTCCTCGATTTACAACCCTAACCATGTTAACGAAATCTTCTTGGCCTTGTAATAACCCTTTGGTGAGAGCAGCCTCTGACCAATGCTGTTCGAGAAATAGACGGAGTATAGGGGCAACCGAATCATCGTCCGACCGCGCAATGCCATCGGCAACAGAATACGTGAGGGCAGGATCCCCTAAGAAATTTGACCGGAGAAGGAAGGCAACACCCTCGAGGGATCCCCCACTTCGCTCCCCAGCAGCTTTAAGGATTTCTATGCTCAGAGCCGATAGGACATGTTGGGGAACTTGTGTAAGAAGGTAGGCGGCAACCTCCACTTGGCTGCTTGATGTAGCGGCCGTAAGGGCAAGGCACAGCTCCATGTCTTGGCATCCTCTTCCTACAAACCATTGGACAACAGGCAAGCATCCTCTCTCCGCTGCCCTCATTAAAGGTCCCAAGAAAGCCATGGCATTACCTTCTTCAACTAAACATTCCATCGTCCCAATCTTGCAATAGTGCGCAGCAAAACCTAAGGCCAGGTCAACGTCGACATCCAAGCTATTCCTCTGGGCAATCTAGAGTCATACACACATACCAACATTAGCATTTATACCTGAATATCTGATACAATATACGTCAGCATGGGTTCCTCAAGTGGAAATACAGAGCTCTAACGACAAGAAAGCCATATTCCCAACTCCCAAGATGATTTGACCCCTTGTGACAGACAAATAGACAGATGAATGAACGATGAAGTTCGTAAGTTTCCAGACACTTGATGTTCAAAGTTCAAACATTCTTATTTAATTTCCCTCTCTAAATGAGAAACATAATACTGTTGACATACAGTACCAGAAATAATTCACCAGTCAAGTCTTCAAGTTAGTGTCCATCTCCTTTCAGTGATAATGTACTACTACACAACAAATTGTAAGGCACCAAGCCCAGAACATAACATAAACGACAGCGTAATTCAGGATTGAAGCAAAAAAATATAACCAAGGATCCAGGCCAAAAGTTCCTACAAGTATGAAGCACTTGCAACACTAGAAACTAGTAACAAACATATATTATATACTCGCCCCGTTGTTATTATATGACATCATCGGTTTTGTGGTATTCCATTTACCTTCAAATACTTAATTTAAAAAAAAAAAA
>VHZZ01002173.1:103430-122232 GCA_009801015.1 Silene noctiflora
AAAAAAAAAAAAAAAAAAAAAAAAGAAGAAGAACAAGAAGAAGATACAGTACACGGCGTTACAGCAAGATTGCTGACAGTAAAAAGTAACAAAACTACAACTTAATGACTTAGAAGTTCGAACAAAGGTTTTTTAATCTCTTGTTTGGATGGAGGGAAAGGGAACTGAAGAAGAAACGAGGGGGTCATTTGCCTTGTTTGGTCAGGAAGTTGTATTGGAGATCTAATTTCCCCCATTCCAAATAAAAAACCTTCAAACATTAGTTTGGTAGTTTGGTTTAAAAGTTTCTCGTATTTTCACCTTCTAGCCCACATGATTAACTAGTTATTGAAGCATAAGATGATCAACAACTCAAAGAAAAAGCAAGATGCAATACCTGCAATAGAATGCGCACTAATTCTGTGCTACCAAAACGTGAGGCTTCAAGGAAGCACTGGTTCACGTTGTCAGCACCACCCTCAACTAGAATACCCAGAAGTCCTTGAATAGCAGAAGCAGAAGTTCCACAGGACCATCCAGGATCAAATGAACTACTGAAAAGAGTTAGAGGGAAGCAAGCGGCATCAAAGGCTTCTGTGAAGTCCTTTCCAGTAAGATTATTTCCAGCAAGGTCAAGAAATACTTTAAAGGCAGACAACTGAAGTTGAATCTCAGCAGCCGAGTCATGATGAACTTTGTCCCTGTTCTCGTCACACCGAGAATGAAAACCAATGCATTTCAAAGCCCACTCTGTGAACTTCTGCACCTTAGCACCAGCTTCTGCCTTCAAGACATCATCACCATTGCATTCCTGAAGTCTCTCACGCAACCTTACCAAATGCATATATAAAGTAACATGTTAGTTGCATACTTGCATCTTTGTGTGCAAGAGACATAAAATGGGCAGAGCCTGGGAGGTGATCTAGCCCTTAGTTCAGAACTAGCACAGGCAATAAATATTCGGCTACACATACAATCGCAGCAACAACAACATTACCTTAGTGACTCAAAGGCTCCTGCTATTTGGTGAGGTAAGGTGGAGTCAGATATACGCACCCTCGTTCAGGCATATTGTCGCTGAATGTCCCACAATGAAAATTGTGTTGAGGGTTGTATTTATGATTGCTTGTAAGTTACTTCAAAATTAGAAAAGTGCAAGTAGTTTGTAGACCTTTTCACTTTATGCCATCAAAATAGAACAAGAGAAAAGTAAGGCTTTGGCTCCAATATTAAATTTGGTAACACTGAGAATTTGACTTAAAAAAATTGGGGGACAGAAATTCCAAGCGCCACATGTTAGGTAATACGTGCATCTTTGTGTGCCAAACAATACAAAATGGGCAGTGTTGAGGAGGTGATCTAACGCTTAGTTCAGAACTAGCACAGGCAGTTGATATTGGGCTACACGTACAATCACATCAACAACAACATTACCCCAATGCCTTGAACGCTCCCGCCATTGGTGAGGTGAAGTGGGCTAGATCTACGCACCCTCAATCAAGTAGGTTGTTTCTGAATGACAAGTACTGAAAATTGTGATAAAGGATTGTAAATTATGATTGCTTTTTTGTTTCAAAATTAGAAACTTCAATTAGTTTGTTAGCCTTTGCACTTTATTCCATCAAATCAAGAACAAAAGAATAGCAGTCTTTGCCAGTTTGCCTCCGTAATAAAAATCAATGACGCAATGAATTTGACATCAAAAAGTTTTACAAGGACATACATTCCAAGCATGACCAAAACCGAATGCATTTAAACAGCTTCAATGACTAGTTTACCTTTGTGCCATTAAAGTAACAGTATCTGCTAAGTTCATTGTTCGGCTCTGGCATGCGGACACACAAGATGCAAGAAATGAAGTTCGAAGAGCTGCTCTTGTGAAGTCATAAGCTCCATTAGCAATTATCTTCTTAATAACATCACTAATACCAAGGAATTCCTCGTGTGTGCAAAGAAACCAGATGGAATCCAAAGAAAAGCAAAGGAAATCATTGAGAGTCTGAGGATCTGCCAACCGTATCAAGCTTTCTGCTAGATCCCACTCATGAGAACCCAAAGCACTGTCAAACAGTTTTCCCAGTTCAATCCTATCTTGTCTACTGATCTTTCTCTCGTTTTCCATATTTCCTTTCTTACCCACCTGAGAACTAACCACTTTCAACTTCTGCTTTTTAGCACCAAAAGGACAACCGTTGGACATCACTGAGCCTTCATTATATAATGGTCCTTCCCTCGCAAATACTACATCACTTCCTTCACCTGCCTCCGGGAACTTACATTCATTTCCACTTCGATCAATTTCCATCTCAGAAGCCCTTTCCTCTATATCACAAAGTTCAAGTTCAACCTTACAACCAAACATTTCCCTTTCCATATCATTCTCCATTTTATTCACCCCAATATGTCAATCGACCGACCGTCTTTCATAAGAATTCCAACAAGGCCATACCGGATCTAGATCAAAACAACAAAGCACGACAGCAAATTCCCAGAATCTCTTTTCTAGCAATCTATCTGCCAAATGAAAACAAATCACAAAATTTTCAACTTTTCCTTACTCTACATTTCAACCCCAATAATCCAATACACACAAAATTACAATCAACCAAATCATAAGCGAAACCCGATAAAATCCCAATTCAACAGACTTGAATTACAAGTACAACTAACAACAACAAGATCAAAAAGTCATCAAAGTTCTTCACTTTTTTACCACAAAGGATAGATTCTTTTTTAACATCACCCCACAAAATGCAAAACCCATCAAGCAAACAAGCTCAATTAACCAAAAATAAACACAAAATCAGTAAAAAAAAAATACCATTTTGACTTAACAGTGGACCATCACAGTAAACCCTAAAGTAGAGTGACACCAATCAAATTTCTGCCATTTTAATTGAAATTAATCATAGATCAAGCAACACCCAAAAATGCCCAGAAAATTACTTTAATCAGAACAAAAAAACAAACAAATTTATAGAAGATTACACAAACAAAGATAGTAATCAACTATGACAAACAATTAAAATTGGTAATAATTAATCCAGGAAAAAAACCCTAAATTATAAAAAATAGAAGAATAAAATGCTTAAATTGAAAGTAATAATGATTAATTAAAGACAAAAGGGTAAATTGTAGAAACCTGGAAATTTGCTTGGTAAGGAAGAAGAGAGAGAAAGAGGTTGGCTATGAAATCCCCAAAGAGACACACACACACACTAAATAAAGTAAAAGGAAATTAGTAAAATGGACGTTCCTCCCCATTTATTCCCTATTAAACAATTTAATAAATATAAATATAAATATAAATAAACAAAATTTTAAAAAAATTGTCTTATCAATAAATATTTGTCTAAAAAATTAAAAATATAATCACCAATTCTTGTTTAACACGGGTGAAAAAAACGTATACGATTTTGAAAACTCTATTGTATGTACGGTTTTTAAAACCATAAATTTGTCAATAGGTAACCAACCTGGTTTAACCGTATACCTAATTTAAACGTCGTACAATAAATTTGTGTAATTAAAATTGTATACCGTTTCATTCCGTATATTCAAATCGTATCGTAAATTTTTGTTCAACCCTGAGGGCAAGTGTGAAAGATGGAGACAAAAGGAAGGCATAGGAAATTAGAGATCAACAAAATGTTTTTTAAGCGAAAATATATTTGATCGGTTTTTATTTTTAAGACAGATTTCCCTTTCTTTTGGGTACCAAAATTAAGGAAATGAATTTGGACCAGACAAAACATACTACCCTACATGAAATTGAATTTGGACTACAAAAGACTTACTAGGGGAATCAACACCCGAGTAGCATGAGAATGGAAAGTGGAACCATTTCTCAAATCAAGAGGGAGTATTGTTTTAATGGAGACTTGTTGTGTTATTGTACAAAAAACGATGTGGTAAGGAAAGGTTGAAAATATGGCTTCTGAAATTTTTTTATTGTAAGACGTCTTTTACATATGTTACGAAAGGTTTCTTTTTTATAACTGTTTTTTTTTTTAACAACTCGTACTCATAATATATTTGTATGATTCACTTTATACAATATTATGCTAAGTTTATTGAAGACTTATTGTTTTATTGTACAAAGTACGATGTAATATTATTGGATACATTATTGACGAAGCTATGGAGTAGAAGCAACTATATTCTTGAGAAACAATCAATTATGAATACATTTAATAAAATCAAGTCAACCAAGGAAAAAGCCATCATTCCAATTTAATTTTTTTTATTTGTGTAGTAGTAATATCATTATTCTCTATATCGTTTCAATTTTATCTCTTAAACCGAAACCACGTAATCACGGTTTTCTAATTCACCATGACACCATCTTTTATACGTATGGAGTGTGGAAACCACATAAACATGCACTTTTTTCAATAGTGGAATTATATGTAAGAATACTTGATATACTTTTTTTTTGGATAGAAATAAAAAGTGAATAAAATGTTTTTTAAAAAAAGGTAAATTTGTAGTGAGTAAAATAAAAGCATGATGATTCATGAAAAAGAGAGTCACCTAAAAAAATTAAGCTTCTCCAAACACAAGGGGCTACCCACTTGGGAGCATTCTGTTTGGTCATCCTTTCGTGGGCTCCTCCTATCAACCACAATCATTGTTTATTTTATTATTATTTTCCTTTTTTTTTTTGTCACTTGCATCATTTAAGAGCATCATTTATTTACATAAAAAATCTTGAAATGCGTCTTGCTTGAAGATGAAGATGTATACTTGTATAGTGTCCTTTTACAATAAGGCAAGTGAAGGATAAATGGAGCACCTTATGGATATTTTCACTTGTATATTATGAAAGAGACACTATCCGTTTTCAGTTTGTGACGGATAGTGCACATCTTCAATGAGAATTTGGTTTGAAAATTATCACAAACCCATAACGACAAAATTATTGTTGAATTTTAAGACAAAACTTACCTAAAACTCACAATAATCTACTTAAGTCTTGAGAAAGTCTTAAGTTGAGCTTCAGATTCTACAGGAGTTTTGACTCTATATTTTTTATAATGATAACTAATAAATTGCTATCATATGTTAAACAATAATTGTTTTCTTTTTTTATTTAAAGCTCCATAAGAAAAGTGTTGTGGAAAAGTAGAGTATGAGGTAAGTCTGACGAATAATGTATAAAGTTTAAGGTGGGTCCGAACAATAACTAATGTGGCAGAGTCTTAAGACTTTGGTGAGTCTCACCAATAATCATATCCTAAGTCATTTGTGACTTTAAGTACATTAACTCTTGTCTCGTTTATCATATGAATGGTATTTGACCTGTATCAAGCTTGTGATGATATTGATGAATTGTAGAAGGCAATCTTTGTCTAAGACGGTTCATGTTTTACACAAATTTGAGTAAATGTTTTACATTTATACTTGTGAAAAAGAAGAAATAAAAAAATGAAGATATAACTAGCTTAATACTTTCTCAGCTCACCTGGATTTTATACATATATATTTCTTGCACAAATTTTCAAAAGTGACATAAGTACAAATAAGTATAAACGGTTGAGAACTGAGGCTGATTTGGGTCGGGTCAAGGTTAGTGTCCTTTTGCGAGAGTTCTATGCTGACCTAACCTAGGTTGGCATTTGCTTGGGTCATGGCTTGGTTCGGACTGAGCGAGTCGGGAAGGAATAAAACCTAACATGCAGCTCGATCTAAGTCACGACGAATTGATAAGCAGTATTAGCCACCTCTATATCTTGGTTTTCTCTAGGGATGCAACCAGGCCTAGCAAAGTTGAGTTGTATTGTAAAATCAAGTCCGAGGCTAACTCGAGCTCTTGAACCAAAGCTCAAGCTCATATCATATGATATTTTAGGAGGCTAACCCCGAGATCGAGCGTTATTTAAGTATACTTTTTCAAATCTAATTTTTTAATTAATTAATCATAATAATGATATAATATGAAGTAAATATTGTTGATAACATCCATTAAAAAACGAGCTTTCAATTCGAGTCTTAATGTGCCAAGACTAGTTTGGTTTGGTATTAACTTGTCCTGAAATCAAGCTCGGACTTAGTTCGACGGATCTCGATTAGAGCTTTAATCGAGCCAATTTCGACTTGTCAAGCGGGTTCAACTCATCCATAACCTTAGTTACCTCAAAAAAGAGGACGACAAACAATTTGATAGAGAGGTCATAGTGTCATACTATACAAAGCGTCTTGCTTGTGACGGATAGCGTCCGTCACAAGCTGAAGACAGATAGTAACCCTCTCACAATAAGACAAGTGGAATGACAAGTTGGGGAGTATTACATGCATATTGTGATATAGGCACTATCCGTCTTTACCTTGTGACCACTATCCGTCTTTACCTTGTGACGGATAATACCCGTCTTCTACATGAACTGCTAGACTCTTAAAGAGGTCAAATTTACAATTGATGGGTCGATAATGAAAGCCCATAATTCGATTAGAAGTTTAAAGTGCGTTAAATTACTTGAATATAGGGAAAGTTTGGAAGGGAAGTTAGCTAATTCATTCTGAAAGTCAAATAACCAACTTTGTTCGCATAGGAAAATGGGTAAGTTTTGCTTAAGACGGGTACTATACATTTTAAGCTTAAACGGATCAAATACATCCATATGATGATAATAAAAACTAAACTAGTTGAAAAGATATCTGAAACCTGAAAAACTAACTGATAAAGTAGTTGATTATACAAAAAATGTTTGACAAACTAACTGAAAATGTAGCTGATTTTAGCAAAATGATATAAAATGACGTAATAAATATTTAATATTATAAATTGAAGGAGCAAAAAGTTTAAAAAATATAAAACAAGTAGCTTATTTCCCAATTCCAAATGCTACTTTAGGTAGCTTTTTCATTTTAGTTTTTTTTTTTTTATTCGGTTTCACGAAGCCCGCACAAAGTCGCATTACAATAGAGGGGATGAGGGATTCAAACCTGGGGCCTATTGTCCACAATATCTCCGTTTAAGTCTTAACCACTAGATTAAGACATTCTCAGTATTTCAGCTAGTTTATTTGTTAAATAAGCGACGGAGTATTTGCCAAACACAACCAGAAAACAAGTTGGCTTATTTGTCTTAACCAAACAGAGTCTTTAAAGGGTTTAATTGCACATAATATCAAATTTACGACGGCTTTAAATTGCTATATTTCTCCAATTATAAATGGATAAATATCAAAAGCAAATTCAAAGAAGACACTAGTAAACTAGTAATAACTCTCGAGTTTTTATCCACTCGGAAATTTTCATCTAAACCACTAGACTTAAAATGACTACTAAATTGACTTAAATCCTAAAACACCGCAAAATGTGATGCTTCCCTCGATGATCAAACAAAGAAAGCATCTTTGTGACTTTGTTTATCTAAATTGTCTGTCTTATTCTCCTTTTTATTATTTACTTAGTCTAAATAAACTAGATTATATAAGTTGAAACCAAGCCCTAAATCACAAATTTCCTCTCTCATCTCTAAGGTTTCTCTTTGTGGGTCTCTTCCATCTGAATCTCCTCTTCTTTTCAACTTGATCCGAGTTAACTCAGTGCTAAATCTGCCATGGATGAAGAGTATGATGTTATAGTGTTGGGAACTGGTCTTAAAGAATGTATTCTCAGTGGTTTGCTCTCCGTTGGTGGTCTTAAGGTCTTTTCTTGTTTACCCATCTGTTTATTTTGCTTAATTTTGTGTTTTTGGAGTTCGGTTGCAGGAATTGTTGAGAAAGTTTGAAACTTTGATTGAAAGATTGTGGAAATTGGATCATTTTGATGTTTTATTGAAATGGTTTTTTGTTTGTTTATTTGTTTGTTTGATGGGGGTTGTGTATGAGCAGATGAGCTGATTTATCGTTCCAAAACTCGATCTTATGCTGCTTGAATGTTGCTCATTTACTGCTTGAAGGATCATTGAGAAAGTTTGAAACTTTGATCATTTTGATGCTTGATTGAATCGGGTTTCTGTTTGTTTGCTTGTTTGATGGGGTTGAGTATTAGTAGATGAGTTGCTTTATTGTTTCGAAACTTTTTTTGCTTATTATGGTCTTATGCTGCTTGAATTTTGGTCATTTGCTGCTTGAAGGATCATTCAGAAAGTTTCTAACATTGACTAGGAAAGTTGGATCATTTGAATGTTTAACTGAAATGGGTTTCTGTTTGTTTGTTTGATTGATTGATGGGGATGTGTATGAGCAGATGAGCTGCTTTATTGTGCTCATTTTTTTTTTTAGTACGATCTTATGCCGCTTAAACTCTTCTCATTTACTGTTTGAAGGTTCATTGAGAAAGTTTCAATCTTTGACTATCAGATTATGGAAATTGGATCATTTTGATGCTTGATTGAAAGGGTATTTGTTTGTTTGTTTGCTTGATGGGGTTGAGTATGAACAGATGAACAGATGAGCTGCTAAGCTGCTTTTTTCTGCTGAAACTTAATTTTTTTTTTAGTGTGATCTTATGCTGTTTTAAATTTGCTCATTTGCTGTTTGAAGGATCATTCAGAAAGTTTCTAACTTTGGCTATCAGATTATGGAAATTGAATCATTTTGATGTTTATTTGAAATGGGTTTCTGTTAGTTTGTTTGATGGGGCTGTGTGTGAGCTGACGAGCTGATTGATTGCGCTGACACTTGTTGTTGGGTTTCTTASTATGATCTTATGCTGCTTGAATTTGTTCATTTATTGTTTCAAGGATCATTGAAACTTTTTGAAACTTTGACTATTGGTTTATGAAAACCGGATCATTTTTATGTTTGAAATGGGTTCCTGTTAGTTTGTTTGATGCGGTTGTATATGGGCAGATGAGCAACTGTATTGTGTTGGTACTTGGTTTTGGTGTTCTTTGTATCTTATTCTGCTTGAATTTTGCTCATTTACTGTTTGAAGGATCATTGGAATATTTTGAAACTTTGACTATCGGGTTATGAAAATCGGTTCATTTTTATGTTTAATTGAAATGGGTTGTTAGTTTGATGGTGTTTGTATGAGGAGAGGAGCTGCTGTATTGTGCTGGTACTTTGTACTCATTTACTGTTTTAAGAATCATTCAGAAAGTGTCAAACTTCGATTATCAGATCATCGAACGGATCATTCTAATTTCTAGTTGAACTGGGTTTCTGTTATGTTTGATGGGGTTGTATGAGCAGATTAGCTGCTTTATTGTGCTGGTTTTCATATTATGAGCTTATGTTGCTTGAATTTTGTTCATTTATTTATTGAAATGATCATGTAGTTCCTTAGATGAGTGTGTTGGTTTAATCTTTTGTTCAAATTTATCGAGAATATCAAATCACATTGACGAGTTCAAACAACCAAATCCTGTAATCTGCAAGCCATGTTGGGAATTTGGGACTAAGTCACCAAAGTATTGTTGTTGTATTGAGATAATCAAGGGAACTCAAAATATAAGATTTTGTTTGTAATTGATAGCCATGATCACTTTGGGACACACTGGGAATCGTTAAAGGAAAGCAAACATTTGTACGGAGACAATCACTTTTGATTCATTGTGCATGGTAGGTATCAGTGAGAGGTTGTCTTGATCATGAGTAATGAGATTATAAATCTGGTGGTAGGAAGTGGTCTTAATCAGGAGTAATGAGATTATAAATCTGGCGGTAGGAAGTTGTGGTCAGAGATATTTATTTATTTAATTTTTTATGGGGTTCGTTGAATTTTTTCAAGTGATTATCATAGAAATGTAGGTGATTAGGGAGAAGGTGAGAGTGACGTCAATTGAGTACAAGAATGATGGAGAACCGGCTAAGATGGTTTGGTCATGAGAGAAGGAGACCTATTAATGCACCATTTAGGAGGCTCGAAACTTGAGAAACAAAAAAGGATGATATGGGTAGAGGATGACGTAGAAAAACTTGGATTAAGGTGTTTGGAAGGAGTCCTATTTTCTACTTGGATTAAGGTGTTTGGAAGGAGACCTATTAATGCACCGGTTAGGAGGCTCGAAACTTCAGAAACAGAAAAGGTTGATACGGGTAGAGGAAGACCCAAAAAAACATGGATTATGCTGATTGAAAATGATATGAGATTCCTTAAGATTGAAGAGTGTATGATGGCGGAGAGAAATGATACATGTGGATAATGTTTTATTATTATTTTCTTTAATCGTTTTTTGTCTTCAAACTTTAATTTTTACTTATATTTTCAAATTATTATTTATAATTTGTGTTTCATGTCGAAGTTTTTATAAAAGATAACTATTTGTTTTTTGTTTTTTTTACACCAATAGACTTAACTTGACTTTTGTATTATGTTTCACCTCTCATTCGCCTTTTACTCTTCTTTATCTGTATCTTTTAATTGTGAGGTGTGCGACCACTTTGTGCGGTTCTAAAGGATGATTTATGTTAGCCACCCCAAATCATTTTGGGATTAAGGCTTAGATGGAGATGATGTTGTTGTACCGAAATTGGTCAAAATGCACATTCTTTTTTGTTTTACTGCGTCCTGTGTTGTTGATGATGTTTATGTAGGCATGTGTGGATCTTCCTGTGATGGTAGTCATATTGAGATGAAATGACTTGGCAACAATCCTAATGCCCCTTTTTCATTTGTTCTAAGGATGGATAGTAGATGTATGTAGGCCAGCATGTTATGGTTGTGTAGAGGTAGCGCTGAGGCACCACTTTTTGGCATGAAATTATTTTTGAAAAGATCACTTGATCTCCTCTGTCTCGGATATAACCTATGTGCCTTGTTTGCGGAAAATCCTGTTTGAAAAGTCCAGTGGAGGATAAAGTAGATTGGTTCTATCAGGGAATATATGTTGAAAGTTACGTAGTAATAAAAAGTAGTATTATGGAGTTTTTTTCCCCCCTTCTCAATTTGACGTTTAATCATTATTCATGCATGGGTTAGAACTTAGAAATATCCACTTGCCTCAGTTTTTCACATCCTTCAAGTTCAACATTATGAAAATGCAAACTTTGTGCCTTTCTGATACTGTCTGCTGCTTAAAAGTAGATGTAAACCCATGTTTTATATATGTAGTATGGATTCTTTGTTATTGTGCACTTATAATCTTGTGAGGTTGGTGTGGTATGGATTTTCTTTCAAGTGTTAGCAGTTTGGATGTGTTGAGGGAATAGTTATCTTGGTAAAAATTTACTCCGGTTTGGACTAGGATTGTGATTGTGGTTGTGGTTTAGCTGGTTTTCATTTATATCGTGCTACAAATCATAAACAACTAGCCCTTTTCTGGTGTGTATTTCATTTATTGTCTGTATATTTTTTGTTTCGTTGCTTTGCACAATAGGTTTTGATGAGCCTTGTTTTGCACAATAGGTTTTACACATGGATAGAAATGACTACTATGGAGGAGAATCAACCTCCCTAAATCTCATTCAGGTATTTTTCTTCGATGATTCTGTATAATTTATAGACGTTATTATAGCCATACTGAGGCATTGTGTGCAATTGTAGTTGTGGAAGAAGTTTAGGGGTACTGAACAGCCTCCAGCACATTTGGGTCCCAGCAGAGACTACAACGTGGATATGGTGCCAAAGGTTTTTCTCATCCTTTGCCTTTATTCAGGTGTTGTAATGTTTGCCTTTTGTCATCCTAATGTCGTTTTGTTATTCACAGTTCATAATGGCAAATGGAGCTCTTGTCCGGGTCCTTATACATACCGATGTCACAAAATATTTGTACTTCAAAGCGGTTGATGGTAGCTTTGTGTTTAACAAAGGCAAGGTATGGAGTCTGAAGCGCTGTTTCTAGCTCGAGCTTGCTTTTACTCTTGACAGCGCAAGTACTTTAATTTGATTATATTTCTGACTGGTGTGTGAAACAGATTCACAAAGTGCCAGCTACTGATATGGAGGCTCTTAAATCTCCACTGATGGGGTTGTTTGAAAAGCGCCGAGCTCGAAAATTCTTTATTTACGTGCAAGATTATGATGAGAGTGATCCCAAGACACACGAGGGGTTGGACTTGACCAGAGTGACTACTAAAGAGCTCATTGCGTATGTCCTTCAACTTCCTGTTTTTGTCTCCTTTTCTGCGTGGTGGTACTAAGCCTCTCTTGCTACCCTTATTGCAAGGAAAAGTTACATAGCACGTCTATCCATTGTTTTATTTATTAATTTTAAACAATAACATTACTCCTATAGCTTAAGACTCTATGCATGGCAAGGTAAGAAGGTACATCTACGCATCATTATTCATGTGTTGCATTTACACCCAAACTGTGTTTCTAAATGACTATAAAATCAATGGACTGCTACTTTACATTATCAAAGGTGCGTACAATTATAACAAATTCTCATATACGACCATCATGATAAAAAATATAATCAGATTGTACCATGTTATAAGGTAGTTATTTGCCAGCTTTATTTTTTGTAGGTTAATAGTTATATAGGTGACTACTATAGTTGAATTGGCTTGATCTTACATCACATTGATATTATACTGTCTCATTACTCTCACAGGAGACTAATTGACGATTAAATTAGCCATTTTGCTTTATTCCATCATATTTACGTAGACAGAATAGCGACTCTTTGGCTCCATTGGAAATAAAAAATCTCTTATCTTTAGATCTCAAAAATTATCCAAACAAAAGTCTTCACCATGTCTTTTTCACCGTAGTTAACAATATGCTTTTATCATCCTTTCTAGGAACCCGGTCTTTCTGTCCCTTTCTAGATATTTGAATGTATCTTGTGTGGTCTCTCTGTGGATTTATGACTTTTATCTATTTCAGTGCGCGCGCGCGTGTGTGTGGGCATGTTCACATTGCATGATGCTTCAGCCTTCAGATACTGAATTCTTCTTTCCGATGTTTATGACCATGTTCTTATTACGATTTCTATTGGCTGCGTGTCCCTAATTTTGTTTTGCAGAAAGTATGGGCTTGATGACAACACTATTGATTTCATCGGCCATGCATTGGCGCTTCAAACAGATGATCGCTATCTGAATGAACCTGCACTGGAAACTGTGAAGAGGATGAAGGTAAGAGTCTACCTAACCAATCTCTACCTAACATGTAAGATATTTTGAATCAATATGATGTGAGTTGTTTCTATCTTTATGACTTCAGCTGTATTCCGAATCTTTGGCTCGCTTTCAAGGAGGATCTCCATACATCTATCCCCTTTATGGGTTAGGAGAACTGCCACAGGTTCAGTTTTTTCTCTCTTCTGTGTTTCGTCTCTTTGATATTTCAGCTGACTCTTTGATTATTTTCAACGAATACCTTTTTTTTTTTCACTTCATTTGCTCACTTTCGGACGTGGCTATCGTACTGAAGTTATAACCATCTTTCATTCAGGCATTTGCAAGGCTAAGTGCTGTTTATGGAGGAACTTACATGTTGAGTAAGCCCGAGTGCAAGGTATATCTGCCTTCTTTTTGTAAATTTTCGTGTATTTTTTTTATCCTGCACTATTCAGCCTTGCTGTAGCAGTTGATGATTGTTGTAAATTTTAGGTCGAATTTGACGAGGAAGGTAAAGTTATGGGTGTAACATCGGAAGGAGAAACTGCCAAGTGCAAGAAAGTTGTCTGTGATCCCTCGTACCTGTCTAACAAGGTAAAAATTATTAGTGTTGCCTTGTCGATTAAATATTCGCATTTATATTAACACTTTATTTCCTTTGGATCATATGATGACGTTTTCGTGGGCAAATACTGATTACTGACGTAATGAAACAAAGACTTTTCACTCCAAAAATTCACTAAACAAAAAACTAATAGCACTTTACTTGTTTGGCAAAACCATCCGACTATCCGACTTAAGTGCTAAAAGCAGAAAAGTAACAAGGTGGTCGAAGTAAGGTGAATAAAGATTTTCGGGTTTATTGGTGATGTAGTATAAGAAGTTTGTACAACATTACCCTAGTGTGCCTCAAGAGGCTCCCACAAATTTTGGGGCAGTGGGGGTTGTTGTCGTATGTACACAACCTTACCCATGTATTAGCAACACAAATAGGTTCTTACCGAATGACCCAAAATGAAAACTGCGTCAAGAATTGCATCGAAGGACTGCTACTTCACATAAAAAGAAGACCATCTAGTTTAGTGAACCATTTTTTCTTTATTTTAGAATCAAATAATTCCTTTGGAATTGAGACAACATTGGAAGTTTGTATGCATTTTAATTTATTTTAGGGTCTCTACTCTCTAGTATACAATATATGACATGCTCATATAACTATAATTTATCTTAATTAACTGTGAGCAGGTGAGGAAAGTGGGTAAGGTTGCAAGGGCAATTGCCATTATGAGCCATCCAATTCCTAATACAAATGAATCACATTCAGTTCAGATTATCCTGCCTCAGAAGCAATTAGATCGCAAATCAGACATGTAAGTATTTACATATTGCAGAAGATAGATATATCGTGAGTTGTGACTTTGGGGTCCTCTCTTCAACTCCACTCGGAAGAGGACAAACGTGTGAAAAAAGAAATAGTTGGCGAACGAAATACAAAGGCAAGCAATACTTAAAAAAATGAAATTACAATGGCTTGAATGACGAAAGTTGAAGAAAATATTGTTATATGAACCATATAATACACAGTGTTTACGATGTTTAGCCTTGTGTTTCAACGTCTTTCTTTTCCATTTAAAAATGCCACATTTTTCTTCTAATCAAAATTATGTATTGCAGTCTGAGCGACATCGTTTGAGTTTTATTGCACTCGTATATTCCAACTTCTAAGGTGCTAATGTATATATTCCTGCAGGTATCTCTTCTGTTGTTCGTACACCCATAATGTTGCCCCAAAGGGAAAATTCATTGCTTTTGTTTCGACAGAGGCTGAGACTGACAATCCTCAAACTGAGTTGAAGCCTGGGATTGACCTCCTTGGCCCAGTGGATGAGCTGTTCTTCGACATGTATGACAGATATGAGCCAGTCAATGAGCCTTCTTTGGATAACTGCTTTATATCAACGGTGTGAACTTTTACACTTCCTTGATTTTGTTTATTTATGTAATATTTTTTTTCGAGCAAGGTCTATGTAATTGCCCATATTTAATTTGTATTATACATTAGTGTTGTTCCTCATACATTTTTGTCTGGTGTGTTTTGAATGCAGAGTTATGATGCTACAACACACTTCGAGTCAACAGTCACAGATGTTCTCAACATGTATACATTGATAACCGGAAAGGTATTAGCTAGACACTCTTTTGCCCTTTCTAGTTTTCCGAAATTTAATTTGAATTCATCATTCTAATCATGCTATTGGCAGTTTAGTCTTTTGCTTGCCTACTCCTTTGTCTATTAGCTTTGATTTTGTTCCGGAAAGTATTGTTTATGGCTTAAATGTATATGACTGGGGTACTGTCTGGAAATGTAGGTTTTGGACCTGAATGTGGATTTGAGTGCTGCAAGTGCTGCTGAAGAATGATGAACCGGTCAACTCATTACTCGAAATAAGCTCGTGTGTCTTCATTTTCTCGGAACTTTTTTTTTTTTTAAAATTTCACAAATTGTCCTGGTAGAAATTGACAGTGTTACCTTGTGTTTAATTCCCGGCTTGATGTTTGTTGGTTTCATTTTCACCCTCCCTTTGTAAAAAACACACTTTTATGAAACTTCGAGTTTTACCACTGTCTATTTTTCAAATCGAGTGAATGCAGCTGAACGAAATGATGAATGCTGAGTTAGAATTTTAAGCGAAACCTTAGATGGTTTTATTCGTGATATCAATCCTTAATCCTTGCTTATACGGTTAATTGGCGGTTAAAACTTCATAAAGATTATATTGATCACGCAAGGCTTGTAGGGTTCCAACATGAATGGGTATGTGAGTATGTCAATACAATATACTCTTTAAGTTTTGGCAAATCTTGTTGAATAAAATTCTTAAATTGGGATTTGCGGAATTCTTTTTTTTTTTTTTTTTCATGAAGCCCTAGAAGATTTTTCTTAGAACTGAATTTCTTATTTCCAAATATCATGTAAATGAATTCATAAAAAAGAACTATCGAAAGCCAAATCTTGTGCTAAGAAGGGAGGGTAAAAACCATGCCGATTTTAATAGAATACTAGTTTGACACCCGTTGCAAACGCACGGGATAATTAACTTAGTTATAATGTTACATCCTATGTCTCATTATTTGTTTACACATGATTAAAATAAAGTATGCGAAAAATATGGTGTTTTTCTAAGTATATTATTTGTCCACATTACAAAAATAATGTAGGTGTAATAAATGTACTACGTATAACACTTGGAATTTAGCTTGGAAACTGGAACTTGGAAGCTTTGCGGGAAAATACCRAAGTAGAGGAAACATGCTCGTAGATGATACGGCAAATTATCATAGCTTAGACGGACGATCTCCCTACATTTGTCTTCCTGAGCTATGTTTTCAGTCACCCTCTTTGAGATATCTTCCCACCATCTCTTCTCAGTTCGAGATTGCAAGAGAATACCGGCGATGATTACTATAGCAAGTGGAAGTCCACCACATTTTTCGGCTATTTCYTGCCCAAGRACCCCAAGATGGCCGGGGCACTTCTGCTTCCGAAAAACTCTCTTCTCCAGGAGCTCGAAACTCTTTGTTTCGTCTAGTAGCTTTAGTGGAAAGGGTTGTTTACCTGCAAGCATAAATGCATACGATGATACATACGGAGTACTATTCGAACTCATTTTTGTACTAATCAACTCTACTAGAGCAAATTCCAAGGGGTTATATATAGAGCTCGCAAGCCCGAGCCAAACCCGAGCAAACCTGACCCAATAGGACTCGAAAATGTTGCAAACCAAAACTGACCCACCCAACTCGACCCAAACCCAGAACACAAAAATGTTGCAAACCAAAACTGACCCACCCAACTCGACCCAAACCCAGAACACAAAAATGTTGCAAACCAAAACCGACCTGACCCGACCAGATGATTACCCGACAAAATCCGATGAAGGCCGCCCTGAAAACGAACACGACCCGAGATGACCCATAACCTTGACATAAACGAAAAGCCATCAAGGTTATAACTCTATGAACGACTTTTATAACTTTGCAAAATAATGACCATAACTCAACTCAAACTGGTAAAATCGACCGGGTAATAAATCGATAAGCCAAAACAAGAAAAACCCAACCCAAATCAAGCAAAACATGGACAAATCATCATAATTGTCCGGCCCAAAAATGAGTCTGATAATGACCCGACCCTACCCGAACCCAAACAAAGACTTGACCTGGACGCAGGCATGACCCGAACCCCACATCACCCGACCCGAACGACCCGATTGCCACCTCTAGTTATAAAGACAGACAACGTATGTGAGACTGTGAGAGGATGATACTGAATTAAGTATACCATAAGCCTTTTCTATCATAAAAAACATTATTAGTTCAATCTAGTTCAGTTTACCTTCTTGGGCAAAGGCGGCAAGTGAGTTCTCTCGCGGTGTAACCAGTATTCTTAACTTGCTATTCTCTCTTGGAAAGGCATTTTGCAACTCATTCCACGCTTTCTCAGTCCAAATATCATCCAAGGCAATTAGACAGTGCTTTTCTGCAAGATGTTCTCGGACTTTTTCCGACAGCTCGTCCTCAGTTATGCTATTTGGGTCAATCAAGGATCCATCACCAACCTTGTGCCAGATGGTGCGGAGCACTTCCCGTCTGCTGTATTGCTGTGAAACACGAACCCAGACCCGATACATGAACTTCAACTCGATATGAGGATCAGTGAATACTTTGTTGGCCAGTGTTGTCTTTCCAAATCCAGGCATTCCAGCGATGGCCACAACCTTTCTCTCATCAGAATCTCTAGTCAGGCGGTGAATCAAATCTACTGTCTCCTCGTCGAGGCCAACTACTTCATCGCCTTGTGCCATGCCCAAAACTCCCTACATGATGAGTTAATTGTATTAGCCTTGTGTAAGACCGCTCTATGTATACATCCAAGTCATTAACTCATTTATTAAATGATGATATACAACATGAAAATGGGTTCGTTGCTAGTGTATAACGATTTTACGAGTTCTATCTTCCAAATGAATTTATGATCCAACCAGCTCAAATCTGGACAGTGCAAACTGAAAACTAAAGAAACAAAAAGAGTGTTACCGTCGATCTCGAAGTTAATCTCCTGGTGCTGTCCAGACGTTGCAATGTCTGAATAACACGGACTTGGTCGTCCTTAATCCTCTTGATTTTATCCTTGATGCTTTTGAAATCTTCGGCTACGTTGTGCAGCTTTTTGAACTCCCATAGTCTCTCCAATGTACCCTTACCATACTTGAGGATAACGTAGGTTTCGATAGCGTCCTCTGCCTCGTACGTCCCATCCCTCATCCGTGCAGTAAGGTCCGTCATGCTGGCAGAGTCACGCCATCCAGTTGCGTCGTGGAGGAACGCTTTGAATTCATTAATGCCCTCACAAATGACTTCAAAATCATCCTTAACACCACTTATTAAGTTGTAGTTATAAGCTACCAAGTCCTTGGCTAACCCAAGGAAAAACCCAATAGCTGCATCCGCCATACCTAACTGAAATACAAGTACACTCTTACAAAACAGTTTTCGCTATATTTTCATCATTATGTTTTAATAAACCACTTCATCGAAAAATCAGAACATCTATATATTAAACTGTTCTTTTGGACTAAAACTAACTGAACTGAAGTAACGTATAGAAATAAGTGAACTTAAGTAAACTGAAATTAAGTTCAAAAGAATGAAACTTTACACCTTTACCTCGGTAAGGTAGTTTGATGACAAAAAAGCACAGGAGTATACACATGCCTGTGTGAACGGCGTAATTAGCGGGACTTTAAATCAAAGATGATGTAAAATAGACAGAAGCACCAGAATCCGAGATGTACAAAAAC
>VHZZ01002174.1:20910-37337 GCA_009801015.1 Silene noctiflora
ATTGTTATTTTTATTATTCTAATTATTATCATTGTCATCATTGTTATTATTATTGTTATTGTTATTGTTATTGTTATTATCATTGTTATTATATTATCATTTTTATTTTTGTTATTGTCATTGTTATTTTTATTATCCTCATTATTATCATTGTTATTATTATCATCATTATTATTATTGTTGTTGTTGTTGTTCAGCAAAATTTTTTTGAGATCAAACAAAAACTTTACAAGAAATTAGGAGACAACTAAGAGAAAACATTGATAATAAAATATAGTTTAAAACACAAGGTAAGATAATAACATTTTTTCGCTTTATATAAATTGAGTTGTCCATACATTATACTCCGTACTACGATTACATTACGATAAAAAATAATGAGAGGAGTGATAATTTTGTTTTAAAAATATAATGTATATATGTATTGAATAATTAATGTCAAATATTTTTGCATTGATTTGTAAAATAATACTCCGTATATAAGTTTTCTGAAACGAACTTATATGATTTGAACGGAACTGAAGTGAACTTATTGAATCTAAACTGAATTTATATGATTTGAACTGATCTGAAGTTATAATCTAAACTGAACTTAATTTGTAGAATTTGAACTAAACTTATAGGATCTGATCTGAAGTGAACTGAACTGAACTTATAGGATTTAAAGTGACTTAAATTAAGTGAGTTTAAATCTAAAAGAATATGGCTCATAGTGTAACAGAATTATGATAAAAAGGACTAAAATGTACACATTTCTAAATTTGAGGGGGTGCACCCCCTAGGGACGCCACTGTCTCGAACATGTCAGTACCTCAGTAGTTGAATCTTATGTTTTGCCCACGTATACTCATTTTGGATTACATTTAATTATTTATATTTGTTTTAATGCAACTTTACTTGTATTATTCTATATATTTAATTGTCATGTCACTGCACACGCCTCGATGGTAGGCTAGTTGAGGCGGAGAGGGTATGACTTATGAGTACTATGAGATGAGAGAGAGCAGTAGTTGCGGGTCAGTTCCGGGTTCCTCAAGGCAAGCCAAGCCAAGCCCAGCCCTTCCCTTAAATATTGGACTTTTCTCCAAAATAAGATTCACATATATAACCCCAATAAGATCCACACTTTATTTTATCATTTTTTTTAATGCGAAAGGCCCACAACTCAGTAGTGGAAAAATAGAATCAGCAGTGCTTATGGGTTGCGTTGTAAAATACGGAGTAGAAAAGAGCATAAAAAGTTGGGAGGCCCAGACCAGACCAATAATAAATAAGTGCTAATGTTGGACCAGTAACTACAACGACTCTTTATACTTCTACAGTGCCGCGATCAAGTCCAGGTTCATTATACTCGTTGCCATTGACCATACAACTTGCTTAATAGACACCTTTACCAAGCCACCTTTCTATTTTAATAATCAACTCATTATTATTTAATTATTAGTAACTTTTGTTTGAGACGGTGTCACGCTGTAAGATGGTCTCATTATATAAAAAAAAAAAAACTTATTTATTAGTATAAAATGAGTAAACTTTTTATAAAAATGAATTGTCTCACATTATGAGACCGTTTTATTCTGAAATTTGGGTTTAATTATTAAACCTTTGAGCATTTACTTTGATTATGTATGTAGTGACGATCCGGGATAGTCGGATACTAGTCATTAGTCACCATGCAAAAACAAAAGTGTTAAAAATATTCAAAACTACCACTAGTCATGGTCCTCTTCCTCTTGTCATGTTTTGTTTTTATATTATCGGTTTAGTTTGGGTTCAAAATAGATAAAATGAAAGGAAAACTCGGATCATCAACTAAGACGTTAGTTTTTACACTATTACATTCTTTGACCTCTAACTCGGAACTTCTTATTAATGTAAAATAACACACTACCAGCTAATCTAAGTGATCATGAATTTTACCTCTTAATGTAGCTTAATACGAATTGTTCAGTGTTACGTTAGCAATTTGGTCTCAGCTCGAACTAACATCAGATGTTGTTCACGATATTCAAAACTCAAAGCTACTAATTTTCCTCTCAGATAACATTTTATTGATAGGCAATTGTCGACGAATAAGATTACTCATAATCGAACCATTAATTAACTTATAATCATTTAAAATAATATTTCACATTTTCTAAAACGGAATTTTTCAGCAATGACATAATCAAAAGGTCAAATATAGTCTCAAAAAATGTTAAAAAATGATATTCCCTCGTCATTTGGCAGCTATTTAACAAAATCTTTGCAGTCTTTTCAGTACTCCTAAAAAATCAAAATACTTTCTCTCCTAAAACTGTCACCTGCGCGCCCAAAATGCAGAGCACAGCAATCTCCATTTCTCCGTCCATCTCTCTCCGCCGTACTACTCGCTGGAACCCTAATTCCACCGTCAACTTCGATGTACAACGATTAACCGTCGCCGGAATATCGCTGGAAAATGTCGGATTCAATCTCGGACGTCGATCGGATTGTGGATTCGGTGGTGTGAGTTTCTCGCCGGTGGTGAGAAAGTCGCGGGGAAATGGTGACGTGACGGTGGTTAGGGCGGCGGTGCCGGAGAGTGTTGGTGGTTATGGTGATGAGGTTACGGAGACGGCGGCGGTTGGTAATCGGGTGGTGGAGTTAGGGATTTTGTTTGCGGCTTGGTTTGGGTTTAATATTTACTTTAATATTTATAACAAGCAGGTAACAAACTCGTACTATGGAATACTTTCTCTGTTCGATTTGATTGTTTACGTGTTTTGAAGAATATATTTTGAAAAACGTTTACAAAAAAATGAAACGGATTGAAGTGTCCGTATCAAATGATTATTAATTTATTATTACGGAGTACTTCCTCAGTTCCATTTGATTTTTATTGTGGTCTGAAAACTAAATTTTAAAAGACGAATACAATTAAATGAAACAGAGGAAGTATTAGTTTGAATGTTATTGGCTTATTTTTTTTGTTTTTCATGTGAGTGTTTGGTAAATTAGTCAACTCATGGTTCTATTTTTTCTGTAAGAGCAAAAAAAATTTGTGCTTTTTTTAATGGTTTTGCAAAATTGAGATTTTCTTTTGAAGTTGACAGGAAAAAAAATGCGAAAAATTATATAAAATTTAAGTACAGGTAATTATTTCAGGAGAATGTGAGGAGAGTAGGGTGTTTTTGGGAAGAAGATGTTATGATAGTGATGCATTACAGGCTGCAGGATTCGTGATATTGCCTTAAAATGCGGTATGGTAATCTTAAAACCGTTGGTACTTGTTCACGAATTCGTGACACGGCCGATGTTCAAAACCGTGATGTTGTCAATTGTTCTGGTTTTTCAAAGATAAAAATATTTGAGTTTGTGATGGAGAGCTTCGTCTAGGTGTAGACGTGTGTTCGAGGTGAATGAGGGTCTTATAGGTTGGCTGGTTGCATTGCTTTTCGAAATGAATTGAAAATGAACTTTTGTGTGGGAAAGAGAAATGTTTCACTTTGCTGTAGAAGGAGGTTGTTGTGCATACCTATCTTAACTCGATACCTTACTCTGGTTGCGCGCCAGAGTCTCTTATTTTGCGAAAAGACATGGCATATGACACATCGTTTTAGTCCAAAAACATGATCGTTTCAAAAGAGTAGTTGTGTCCGACACTGTTGCATTCTACATTTGCAGTTGATATCAGGTGGATGTAGTCAGTTCATATAGGAAAGTATGTTTATGAATTTGATGGCTTGGAATTGTCATATTGTAGCTCGCTAAGTGGTGCTCGAGTCTTTGAATTTGTTCCTTTTATGGTTGATGATGTGAATGCTGATCTTTTGTACAGGTTCTTAAGGTATTTCCCTACCCAATGACTGTCAATGTGATTTAGTTTGCCACTGGGTCAGTCCTTGTGCTCTTTATGTGGATGTTCAATCTCTACAAGAAGCCTAAAGTTAGCAATGCCCAGGTGACATTTCTGAATTTGTGTTCTACAAACTCTTTAATTATACGGACAATTGGACATGGCTGTAGTAATGTGGTTCATGGTTATCTTGCAGCTACTTGCTATCCTGCCATTAGCGGTTGTGCACACTCTAGGAAACCTTTTCACGAACATGAGCCTCGGAAAGGTGGCTGTATCTTTTACACACACGATTAAAGCTATGGAGCCCTTCTTTTCTGTCCTCTTTTCTGTCATGTTTATGGGAGAGGTACTATTTCTATATTTTTCAGATGTTCAGAATGGCTAAAAAACTTCAAATGTGTTTTGACCTGTACCAGTGACGAATGACCATAATAGTTTTGTGCTACTCCCCCCATTTCTTTTGTATAAGTTGGTCTCACATATGGAGATATGGAGTAACCGTTTGACACGTGTTTTGAGGAAAATAATGAAACGTATAATAGTAGAAAGTATTTTCATGAGGGTACATTTTAATGATGTCTACTTAATATATTTTGAGAGATAATGAAGATAGAATGAAGTGCTTTGTTTAAGAGTATTATGTAAGTCGGTTTATGTGCATAGGTTAATTCTCATTATTTTTGTTTGTAGAGACCTACTCCTTGGGTTGTCCTTTCCCTGATTCCTATTGTTGGAGGAGTGGCTCTTGCATCTCTGACAGAAGCGTCGTTTAACTGGTTAGTTTACATGCTGTAGCTTTTTCAATCTTACATTCCCATGTACGCTGGTTTGCTATGAATGAACAGTTTGGTTGCTTTATTTTTTTCTGAAGGGCTGGATTCTGGAGTGCAATGGCTTCCAATGCAACAAACCAATCTCGTAATGTCCTTAGCAAGAAGCTCATGGTGAAAAAAGAGGTATTCATTTTGTCAAGACCCAATACAAAAAGCTACAGTATATGAGTAAGCAGGTTTATCGGATTTGCTCTAGTAACCCGGCTATGAACTGTGAATTAATTCATGATCCATTGGAATATCAGTTCGCCTAAATTCGCTTATTAGGGTCTGAATTCATGTATTAAGAGCGAACAGTGTACTACTGTACTAGTATTAGTATTAGCTCTAGGACTCTTTGTTAGTTGGGTGATTGAATTGGTTATGCTATCCATACAAGTAGTTGCTGCATTTTCGTTGTGCATTATCATTTCATTATTAACGTGATCTGTATTAATCTTATGACAGGAATCGATGGACAATATAACCCTCTTTTCCATCATAACAATTATGTCATTTCTACTCTTAGCTCCAGCAGCTTTGTTTATGGAAGGAATCAAATTTACCCCTGCGTATCTAGAAGCTGCTGTAAGAATACTGTTTTAAGCTGTTTTTTGGGTGTTTGAGCTCCAAAGACCAATACTCAATAAAGCATTTTGCTGATACATTTCTCTTTGTTGTGGCAGGGAGTTAATGTGAAGCAGATATACATGAGGTCTTTACTAGCTGCTATATGCTTCCATGCTTACCAACAGGTAGAATTGTACTCCTTGTCTAAAGTACCTTTTTTACTTCATTGTAAATGTATGTGTGCTTGAATATTACCTAAAATCTCTTGGTTTACTGTGATGATATAACTTTTTTTTTTCCCCGCTTGTTTATCTTCATTTTTCTGGTCTGTTGATCTTGCTCTTGTTTCGTCAGTATAAATGTATGAAGGTCTTGCATAATGCTTCATAATGCAGATGAAATGTAGGACGGTCTCGTATTAGAATTTGTTAGCATCCTGAGAGACGGTCTCATAATATATTGCGAGACCAACCCCAGTTCCACTTAAAATGGTATTCTTATCATGAGACACTTGAGAAATTGTGTTATAATGGAATCATTTGAACTGATTTGGACATTCAAACAATTGGATTCACTGGCAATATCGAAGGTCCTGGCCTTTAGATGGTCGCTCGCTGCATGTAATCTTTCTTTTCCATCAATTCTGTGGCACTGTTAACTTTCAATATGAATATTTCAGGTATCTTACATGATTTTGCAAAGGGTTTCTCCCATAACCCATTCTGTCAGCAACTGCGTAAAGAGAGTGGTCGTCATTGTCAGCGCTGTATTATTCTTCAGGACACCAGTTTCACCTATCAACGCGCTCGGTAAGCTCACTGGCTTTGATCATCTATGTATTACCTTGCGCTTCACCAATAGACTCCCCATGTAAAGATAAATGATTAGTTAGCATAGCAATACATTGAAAATCTCATTTTTTTTTTTGCCTTACGTCACTCGCAGGCACTGGAATAGGACTTGCCGGAGTTTTCTTGTATTCTAGGGTGAATCGCATCAAGGCAAAACCAAAATCAGCTTAACATCTGGATATTGGAGACTGAAGGTGAACTAACTCATGCCTCTGCTTTCTGTAGGCATATAACTTAATGTAGTGTTTTTCGAGTTCTAATATTATAGGTTGGGTAGGAAAGTTGAATGCATCCCTCATTTTAGAGTGTGCCATTCTTTTTGAAGACCACAAAATTTAGTTATAGATGGCAAACTTACCTCGTTTGTCATCGTTATTACTCCTTGACTTGAATAGTTGAATAATTTACATGTAGAAATGTCACTAACCTGTATCAGTATCGCGCCATTGAAATTGGGGAAGTATGAGAAATTCACTTTTCTGTTGTAGTACTGGATATAGAAAGTGGTCGATTAATTTGCGATGAATTAAAAGGATGGAGACGATCTGAATTGAATGGATGAATTATATTTTACATTTCATCTGAACTTTATATGCCCTATGATGTCTTAGCTAATGCGGACTTATGTAAACTAGCGTTACTATTATCGAATGCTAGGAAATTGTATCAGATACTAGTTCCATACTTCCATTCCCATCCTTTAGATACCGTACAAAATTTTCCAATGAAATGGTCTCACAATAAAACGGTGTAAGTCCTCTTATATGAACAATACTCGATAATTAATATAATATTGGCATTATCATTAATTCCTCCTAACCTAATAGATAATACGAATACTATTTAATTTTGTCAAATTTAATTTTACCGAAACAAGTATTTTTTTTTTTTTTTTTTTATCTCCATTTTTCAAAAGTTGTAAGCTTGTAGTTATTGTTTAGTATAAGAAAATGTACATCAAAGTTGGCATTCTTTTACTGTTAAATTTAACTAAGGAAAATGTAACTGAAATCTTTAAGGACAAAAACTAAGTCAAAAGTATGTATTGTCCGAACGCCCCATTAGATTATTAGAATTGAAATTTCCGAGTTTTTTTATTGTTTGTAAGATTTTATTAGACCACTTCTACACATAATAATAATAATATAAGTTTAAATTTGCAACAAATTACACAATCCTTGTTCATTTATAAGTCACTTGTACAGCATTGAAAGTCCTTACAGATTAGCCTGATTAACCATCTGGTTCAAATCAACCTGTTCTTCTTGATCTTCAGACTGCAGCATTGCATTCAAATCCATTGCATTATCATCCATAGTCTCATAAGTTGTCGCATTATCGTCGTCTTCATTAGACATACAGTCAAGAAGAGAGTCAATGCTGCTCTCTTCAAACAATTGTTCATCAAAGTTGAAGTCAGGAACTTCACTGAAATCAAACTGATCAGCTTCAATAGGGTATCCCGTACCCAAGTCCGCAGACCCAATTTGATCATTTGATGAGTTGGTATTAGTATTAGTGTTGGTATTAGTATTGGTATCGTTGTTTTGGAGGGTAGGTTTAGGTTTTTTCCTACAACCAGCATTGATGACTTCAGGAGTTAAGCTCTTGATGTAGTCTTGCAAGAGGGAACTTTGATTTGGGTACTTTGATTTGCATTTTCTCTTGGAAAGTTGTCTTCTTTTGGTTGCATTCCAATGATTTTTTATTGAGTTTTCAGTTCTTCCAGGGAGTAACTTTGCAATTTCAGCCCATTTGTTGCCTATCTCTTTATGGGCTTTGATGAGGATTCTATCTTCCTCTTCACTCCATACTTCCTTCTAAGAAAGAAAAAAAAAAAAAAAAAAAAAAAAAAGTGTGGTTAAAATAAGAACAAAGGATAATGACAGAGCGCCAGTCGGAGCTGGCAAGGCTGGCCCGACCCGAGTGACCTGATTCGACCCAAACCCGAGCAAACCCGATTAGATAGAACTTGAGATTTTCTCGACCCAAACTAACTCGATGACGACCCGTAATTCGACCCGGCCCGATAATCATTGACCCGAACTAGATCCGACCTGATATTAACCCGATTAAATTGATGACCCGACAATTATTAAGCTTAATATTTATCGAAATGAAAGTGCTTTAATGTTTAGATTGATGTTTGGACTTAATAATGAAGTAACTAAACCAAATAATGATTAAAAACTAAATTTAGTGGTCAAAAATTGAAGTAATGTGATAAAGTAAGCGGACTTAATAATGACCCGGCCCAAATCCAACCCGACCAGATCTCGGCTCGACCCGAAAGGGTAAGATGACTTGATTTGACCCTGAACCCGATATAACCCGACTAACCCGATTACCACTTCTGGGCGCCACTACCCGCTCATATATTCCTTTTACATAGAGCGTCATTTTAATAAATATACATATCGTACATGAAAGAATGAATGATACCGAGATTTAACACCATAAGTAAACCATATTAATTGCCAACTAAGAAAATAAAGTGAAAATTACTATAACGAAGTTAAAATTTCAAAATTTCAAGGGTTTTTCCTATATAGTAGTCTAAATCTGGCAAACAGGTCAATTGGGTTGGATTAATTGGGTTTCGGGTTGTTTGGGTTTGTAAGAATATAATTCGGGTTAGGTCATTTTCAAGTTATTTGGGGATAACGATCAGTTTGTGATGATAAACATTCGGTTCAGGTTGAAATGGGTCGAGTCAGACTGGGGTCCTCAATTTGGGTACGGTTTGGGTTCGATTCGGGTTAGTTTTGCCAGGTCTACACATATAGTACCCGCTTTTTTTTGTATTATACATGATATCCATCGGTTTTTAAAAATATCACTCAAATTTAATAAAAACTTCTTAAAATACACAAATACTACTATACAACTTGTTGTACAAGTGTACATACCACTTAAAATACCCTACAGCTTCCAACCAACATCTTTTAATTATTTTGTTTATACACTTTCTATTGATTTCTTTGGCGGCATTTTTTGTCGAACCATTAACAGTAAATATATTTTCTTTGTAAAAGTTAATAATTTCAAAACTCACAATTTAACCATTTTAAAAACTATTTACTAAATTTTAAAGAGTTTTTTGTGAAAAACTACCTAGTATTTACCTCATTTTCATAAATACTACCTAAAGTTTTTTATTTTGCTAGAAACTACCTTATGTTTTATATCTTTTGTCAAACACTACCAAATTGAAATTAATGAGCAAAATCGACAATTTTTTTGCCAAATTAACTAAATTTCCGACAAACAAATCAAAATGCCAATCAAATTAGTCATCATTTCGTCCAAATTAGCCACAATCTCAGCCAAACTAGTCAAAATTAAAGTGAAAAAATTGAAGTAACTAAGTTAGTAGCTAATCAAAACAGTTGGCGGTGGTTAAGTAAAGTAAATAGTGTATGTAATATGCAAAAAATAATGTTTTCGATTAAGAATTTTGTCTAATTTGATCGGAAATTTCAATTTGGTAGTGTTCGACAAAAGTTAAAAAATATTAGGTAGTTTCTCGCAAAATTAAAAACTTTAGGTAGTATTTATGAAAATGGGGTAAATATTAGGTAGTTTTTCGCAAAAAACTCAATTTTAAAATGCCACTTATATTTGAAAAAAAAAGAGTATTATTAAGAAAAATCCAAATTTCTAATTCACAAAATTTAATTTAAAACGACACTATCCGTCTTAAGTTTAAGACGGGTAAAATACCATATCATTTGCTTAGACAAGACAAAAATAAAATGTTTAGATATTAACAAAAGACTTATCTTATCTATACAAGTGGCAGAATAGTTGACTCGTTTTAATTTTAAGACGAATATATCCGTACTAACTAACTTAATAGAGACTTAATGAATTTCAGGACTTTAATGTGACTACCATATTTGGATATGCTGTTAATCTTTATCCTTAATTAATGTAACGTATTTAACACAATTAGACTTGTTGTCCGTAGATTGGCTCAATCTTACTAGTCTTTCTATTCCCTTATTGGCCTGTGGGATTGAGAATTCTAACATACTCCGTACTATACTATGGAAACTTTGCATGCATGCAACATATCTATACACCATAATTACAATATAAAACGGTATTATACTGTGAGACGGTGTTATATTAAAAGACGAAGCCATTTGCCCTTTTTGTGCTCTTTAGCAACTGGTTTGTTACTTTGTTACGTCCCCCAGGCTCCAATTTAAACAGTTGTACGTACATGTATGGATTTGTTAGATCAGAAACCAAAAATGGTAGATAATATAGAAATGTAAATCTAAAGAAATTAAATTGAAACTTCAATGTATATATTACTCGTAATAAAAGTGACGAAAAATAAATATATTACCTTAATATCTGGCTTTAGATGGTTATGCCATCTTTCCCTGCATTGTTTCCCAATCCTTCCGGTGAGCATATCAGCAATCTGAGACCATTTCCTTATTCCGTAACGCTCCACCAATTGAACCAAACGTCTACATTGACATGCATTAATCGATAAATAAGTAGTTTCATTGCTTGTTAGACCACCCTAAAATGTTCTTACACGCAGAGTTCGTGACAAAACACGTGAAAATTTCATTAAAGCGTATAATAAATTATACGTTTATGCTGAATTAAGAGCATACATTGACATGCATAAATAGAGCTATAAATAACAATAAATTCTATTTGAAACGTTGTTATAGTTAGACCATCCTAAAATATTTCTTACGTAAATTTTGTGACAAAGCGAAAAAGGAAAATTCTATTCAAGTTTTTAATAAACTTTACGTTTATACTCAACCAAGAATCGTCGTTATTAACACGCGTAAATAGATATATAAAATGTAGCAAGTTTCATTTGAAACGGTCTCATAGTCAGTCGATCATTAGACCACCCTGAAATATTCTTACCTGGAATTTGATTGTGACAAAGCGACAGGAAAATTCTATTAACGCTTATAATAAATTTTACGTTTATACTAAAATCTATAACGATAGAATTTTATTTTATTTTAAAATCGATTTTTTTCTTACCTATCTTCTTCAATAGTCCATTGACCCTTGACTAGATTAATCCTCTTTTTATGTCCTCTACCCCTTCTTTTCACCATGGTTGCTGATAAACTATTTCGAATCAAGTTAGCACCGGCTTTAGGGCTTGTGCTTGACCCTTCATCCGGTAACTTATACGACTTTGTGAGGCCAAAATCGCGGTAGCTAAATGGGTTATGGGTTAGACCAATTGGACTAACCATGTTGATGGGTGTGACCATCATATGAGAATGCCCTAAGACACCAACTTCTCCACTCCTAGTAAAGTTATTGTCTGTGTAAGGAACCAATGCACCTTGATTTCCTACATGGTTTTCATATGGTTTATGCTCGAAAAAATCGAGATTTGGCATACTACCAAATGTAGAGCTTTCAAAGGTGTCAAAAACACAAGTTGGTTGAAGGGAAAATATGGGAATTGATGAGGATGAAGGTGCATTATTTAGATTGAAATACTCAATTTGATTAAGATCATCTTGGAGATAATCTGTGCTCTTTGATGAGAGAGTTCCTTCTAAGGAAAATTGATGATCGTCTCTCTGTTTCGGTGAATAGTTTTGATCATGAAAAAATAATGGCATTTGAGAAGGAAACTTTTCACCAAATTTGGCATCAAAATCCATTGAAAATGGCATTTTGAAGGAGAAGAAGAAGAAGAAGAAGAAGAAAAGGAAAGCAAAGGTGAAATAAACTTAGTTCGTTTATACTTTGTGTTGTTTTTTCTCATTTTAGAAAATAAAGATGTTATGAGGTATTTATTGAAAAAATTTTGTAGGAGATGTATCACAATGGTTGATCTATGATTAATCCAATGGTTGAGATTGGTTCTCAATATTTAAATTGTGAAAAAAAAAAATACTAAATAATTTTAAAAATACAAGTAATCATATTTTGTTGTATGTAATTTAATAAAAGGGTACTTATTTTGTATGTTACTCAACTTGGGTGCAAGAAATAAAATTATTTAAGGGAGACTATATTAAAGTTTAGATATAAATAATTACTCTTGAAAGTTAATTAATGTGTTAATAAAGTATTTTTACTGTTACAAATCCTAGTTATATATTTCATGTTTAAGGAAAAAATAAAAAAAAGTGGTCAAATAAGAGCCTTTAATTAATAACATTAATAAAATTTGAATTGTGTTGGTGTTGAACCCTATTTGTTTGATTTATTGAGGTAAAACTTTGTCATTCATTTAATTTGTTTTAGTACCATGAAATATTAGCATAAATTAATACCTATTTTATTTATATATAGAGTATAATTTTATTTTCGCGAATATTTTGTAAAAAATGATTTTGTATGAATCAGTATAGGTGAGAAAAGCAGACGCGAAAATGTTGTTACTTTAATGCGATTGTCGAGATTGTTAGGGTTACTGCTCGCATTCGTCCGACATACCTTTGTTTTCATTTAAAGATAAAAAGTTTAAAGTAAAATGCGGAATCTAAATAATCCGATGTTATTGGGGAGAACTGATTACTCGTTGAATTTATTATGTCGTTATGGAGGATTCCCGTGTAACTGACTTCTTTTACTCATTGAATTTATTTTATTAGTGTCCGATTATGCTAGAATTTATTACGAGCATTTGTTTTATTCAACGACGACAAAATCTTAATTCCAAATAAATAAACTAATATAAGAAACACAATTTAAAATCATCAAGGAGGTATACAAAAATACAAAAAAAATTATTTAAAACCGTCTTAATTTGAAAAGGCTCTCACACTTGATTAAAATAAAGGTGAATATAAAAAGAGATTGTGAAAGGTCCAAATAATCTTAAGCAAACCAACTGAAAAACAAATCATCGATAAAAACAGCTTTATAATATGGAATTGTAAAAAAGCAGTAAAAATGCCAACAACCTTGCTTATGACAAAAAGGTACGGAGTATTGGTTAATAAAAATTATTTTCGTAGAGTTATTTACATAAAATATAATTTTGATTTAGAATAACAAATAAGCGATTTTATACGAGAATTATTAATAATGATAAAAACAATGGAAAAGGTGAGTCAAAAACTCAGATGGGCACTAAATTCCAAGTTTGTTAGTACTTTAGTCCCCTCGATCAGAAGCCAACAAACTAAGTGTCATTTTAGTCATTTGCTTCAATTAGAATGTCACGTTTGTTCTCATTGTATAGTCTTAACTCACATGTCTCTTCATGTTTATTTAATAGTCATTGTAATTGAGGGTTCGGTTCTCAGGCGCGATATAATTGCGCTTATTTGAAATAAAAAAGATTAATTTAATAGCCATAATCATAATTTTTTGTTTCAAAATGATTTTTATAAGGATTATTAATCATGCTAAATATTCATTGGATTACAAGCATGCACATGAATTGCTCATAGTGTAGGTAAAAAGTTCCATCTAAAATCATTAACCATTTGAATACAATAAGTCTCGTTTAAGACTGTGCCCAGTGTAGTATAACATAAAACGATTTCATGAAAAGTAAATTATTGATAATAACTTGTATAAAGTACTAAAATTGTCTAGAGCAATCATTTATTCTTTGCTTTTGGCACACAATAATAACAAAGGAAAAGAGGAAAACACTAAGTGTAGTTATTGTTAATTGTTATAGTAGGATAACAAGTAGATCAAATTGTTGATATAAAAGATCATTTTAAAGATAGGAAGGTAAATGATTAATCGAAAAATATTAAAATTTGTAGACAAATATTCTTGACCAAGGGAGTAACTAGTAAACTTTGACATAATTGAAAAACTATAATTTACGTGTTGTAGAAAATTTTCTGCAAATAATTAACCAGTGACTATCTTGTAATATTATTGTATAAAGTTAGGCCCTGTTCTTTCTAACTTAATTTAAGCTCATTTCAATTCAGCTCGACTCTATTTAGTTCAGTTCAGTTCAGTTTCAATTAGTCATGTTTAGCTTATCTTTTCACAAAATTAATTCTTACTTCAACTGCATTCAGTTCACCTCAGTTCCATTCGATCAGTTTAGCACAAACTCTACTCAATTCATTACGTACACCTCGTTTCGGCCGAAATGAACAAAGCCTTAGGGGAGGAAATTAGGATTTTACATTACAAGAGAAAATACTGAATTAGAAAAACAAGGGAAAAACTTTGATGTTGTAGTCTTGTAATTCTGTAAGGAGGGGACAAATGGCCCATCCATATCCCTAATTCCACCAATATACAACGTACAACGATTTTACGATATCCCTACCCTTAAAGTAATAAATAAGGTGACAACAATTTTTATTTTATAAGGTAAGAAAACTTGATTGATCCTCTATGGTAGGACCAATCTATCTCATCCTTTCGTATGAGGGAGGTAAGTTGAAGCCATCAACTTTCAAACCACCTCGAGAGAATTGGACAATAATATTTAATAGAGGTCATAAAATCAGCAACTTTGTTGGCCACACAAAAGCAATGGTTAATAATAATCACTTCCTCGAAGAAATAAAGGTCTAACTTCACATCTTTGATAATACTTGAAATTTCCCACGGAATTTGCCAAGTACTACAGATTGAGTTAATAACACATAAATTATCACCTTCAACAATCAACTTTGAAATTTCTAAGTATTTAGCTGCTAAAATGTCTTCTTTTAATGTAAGCGCTTCTGCAACAAGAATGTTATTAGATCCACAAATTTTTTCTCTTAATAAAACAACTTTATCATTATGATCTCTTATACAATAACCTAAAGTAGCTTTACTCCCATCTATCTTCGATCCGTCAAATTTAGCTTTAAAAAACCGTTTCTAGACTCTTTTCCCCACCAAATTTCTTTCTTACTAATAGTATTTCTAACGGACTCATCTTCATCAGAATTGTTGATATCCCTATGCATAGCCTCATTTTAGATTTTAATGCTATCACTACATAAAATAATAAGTTTGATGATATTGATATGAACATTATTAAAGAAATGTCATTTCTATAAAACCATGCATTCCACTAAATAAAAATAATCTTAATGAAGTTGTTTTTTGGAATTAATTCTTTGAGAAAATTAAGTTTCATTAGAAAATTTTGACTTGAAATATTATCATAATAACTTGTCAAAAACTTGTTAAAACTAATAATATTCATGTCTTGGATATAATAACTGAACAAATCAAGGGACATATTATAGTGTTCTACACCCTATGCCGTATAATGATTCAACTCGATATTTATGGGAAATTTAAATATCAGAAGTTGGAGTAATAGTTATTCTTGTATCAAACCGTCTTATGCAAAAATAATGTTTAACGCAAACACTGAGATTGTAACAACTTTCTTCACAGTTGCCAAAAAAAATGTTTAACGCAAACAGAAATCCAATATATCAAGACCCTAAGAGCAACTTTAATGGTTCTATATAAGGACCTGCTTGCAATTATTGTAAAATGTCAAGCATGTTGCTCACCATTGGAGTATGAAAATATATTACCGCTTGTAAGCCGGTGTAGCTTTGTCAAGCTACGTAGCTTGAAATAAAATAAGTAACTACAAATAATAAAATAAGTTATATTAGAATACTAGTTTGATACCCATGCGTTGCAACGGGGTAATTAACTTAATTGTAATGCTAYATTTTATGTCTAATTATTTGTTTATATATGATTAAAATATGTTTTTCAAATAAAATAAAAGATAAAACACTTTGTTCATGAAAAAAAAAAAAGGTTGTAATATTTAATATTTATATGTTATTATTGTAACTGAAGCGTCCGTTAATATAAATTCTTATTATAAGAGCTTTATAAGACAATATTTGAGAGACTCAAAAGATTTTGGATTGATATTAAGTTCAATGGTACTCTTTTGGACCATTCAACTATTTATACGTATTATATTCATCACACCTACATTATTTTTCAATGTGGACCAAATTTATTAACTAAAAATTACACAATTTTTAGTATGTGTAAATAATATGAAATCTATACTCTGATAGCATTTTTTTTTTACCACAAATATAATTATAATATTTTCATAGTTTTTTGTTAGATAAACATATTATAATATCACTAATTATAATCGTCTTTATAAATATTTACGTGCTTAATATTTGTATATTACTAGTTTTAATCCCGTGCAATAATTGCACGGGGTTATTTATTAAACAATTATTATTTTTAAATAATTAATGGACAAAATGTAATATTGAAATTCAAATATACAAAATTATAAGTAAGAATATCAATTGACAATATTGAATACAATAACGTTAACACAATTATTATTATATGAGACGGTCTTACACGGTGAGTCTTTTCCGTTGTATATAAAAAACTACTTAGTTATTAGTATTAAATAAATAGTTTATTTGTTGAAATGAA